>CAWUFW010002901.1:0-192500 GCA_963921515.1 Calotriton arnoldi
CGATATTTTGATAACCTTTTTTAATAAAAAATAAAAGGAATTTACATTTAAAAACATAAATTAATATAAATTAATTTTATACATAACCTTTTGCAGTTTTTAATACATAATAAGGTGGAGATCAATCGGTTATTTAGACCATACACTGGGAGAACGACGTTTTAAGAAAAGACAACCTTGAATATATATATCAGGAAGCCTACATCTGAGACTACAGCCCTCCCAGGCTACACTGCTACTGTTTGCTAATTGAGGGCAGAAGGAGGCTGGAGGCAGTGCTCTAAACCACATTTCCTTAACCCACTGCGAGGGATGTGCCTTGGCAAAGGCTGGGTCTGTCTGCGTCCACCAGCATCCGACAGAGGCCAGACTTGTTCCTTTCCCCGCCCCCCTGTGCCCCTGATCCACAGGACCTATTTTGCTCATCAAAATGAGCAAAAGAAATAACATTATTTCCTCAGCAACTGGTAAATAATGTCCTTTCTCAAAATCTATTTTGAGTTTTTTGGCCAGTGCTACGAGGACGATAAATAAAGAATTCATTTCTGTTGAAAAACAGTTTTTGGCAACCAAAAGACTTTCCCTAGGGGTTATATTGAACACGGATTATATAAATATTAGCCATAATGCTTTGGGTAACCCTTTTATTTCTACATATCCGCTTGTTGTTGACGCCGTTATTCATTTCTGTCAGCATGGGGATTCTCATTCTAGCTCCCTCACCAGATTCCTCAAAACAGCAGCCAAAGCCACTTGTTCAAGCCTCTTTTGATAACTTTAGCATTAAAGTGTTGTGTAAGTCCATGAACTGTGTAGGGTTGTCCACTCTAAAATTACAAAATCTGGTGACTGTAAACAAAGGTGTATTGGAAACCTGTCCTCTTGTTTGGCTGTAATTGAGAACTCGGTTGGATCGCTGATCAATCAATCAAAGGCACCTTTGGAGTTTAAGTCATGCAGCATTTCAATGGTGGACATGGAGGAGAAGTTTCCCCCTGCTTGTAACAGTATCTCCTTGAGTAACCCTGTAGTGTCACAGTGTAACTCTTTGATCAGACGAAGCTCTTTACATTTTGTGACTGATGCCATTACTGTCAGGCCTTATTCTGATTCCTCTCAACCTATGCCAATATAATAGTGCTGTAGTTTGTTCTACACTTAAAATAATAAAAATAAAAATATGAACAATGTAAAATAATTACATAGAATTAATTTACATTAATATTTTATATAAAATATGTTTACCATTTAAAAAAAAGTATAATAAACATTTTTTTTAAATTCTACACTTTACCATAGGCACATTTCCGTGACTGGGGTGGAGAATTCTCCCTATATGTGAGAAGTTAGCAGTAGTCACTTTCCTCTATTACCTCATTGTTGAATTAAATATTTTATTAAATTAAATATAGTAAATTTGATTAAAATACATTTTAAAGATCTATTTAAAAATTCCCACCTAAACTAAAATGTTTATATTTACTTATTATTTAGTCTGTCAGTCCAGTCGTACCAATACCAGTGGTTGGTATGTGTGGTGCTAGACTTACTACTGTGCCCTTTGTGTGTGTGTTAACTTTAAACTTATAAATGTGGCTCCAGGGACATTTAGGTCAACACTTTGCAGTACATTTACACTTGGAAATGGTTAATAGCCAAAAAGAGTACATTTACTACAAAGTATATAAATAATTTTGACAATAGGGCCCATACTTTTTAAGGTAGCAGTTCAATTCTACATGGCTTCTCCATTCTGCATTGGCAGTCCATGAAATTTCTAGTACTCACAAATGACTCTGGGGGCTTCTTCCTATTCCAGTTGCACAGTACGACTTCAAGCATCAGATTGCCTCTTAACGTCAGGCACAGCTCACAGCATCCACACTTCAGAGTTCTGGTGGAATGTGTCTGGTTTGTGTTTCTGTGGCAGACACGGTCGCTTCTGGTCCTTCCACATCTGCCTAAGACAGGAGTTGGTACCACATCATTCTCAGTTACCAGTTCATTTCTTGGTATGCATACCTAAGTCTTCACCTTCCTCTTTCTGGATACCAACTCGCTTTGAGTGTAAGTTTGCTTTGTCACTTACTTTTCAATACCAACAAAGAAGTTTCACCAAAACTAGTGCTAGACATGTTATATTTGGCCAATTGGTCTGCTTCACAAAAACAGTCTTTCGGCCCTGGGAGCTACCAGGAGATTGACTGACCTAGACCCTTTCGTAGAACAAAACACATAAGGCTTGCCCAGGGAGGTCACATTCTGATCCATAGTTCAGCTGTCTCTTGTCTGTTTCCTAGTCCTGCAGTATGTACTTTCGTGGGGATGCCCGTCTTCTCATCAGACTTCCAGCTGTGGCTTCTTTGGAGCCTTGTACGGCCAGACTCCTTGTCTAACAGGCCACACACACACTCCCATTGCTTTTTTTCTATTCCTCAACTTGTCAACACTTCCTAGCTGCTGCTGGGGACCATATTCAATAAAATTATTTTTCATCAATGTTGACCTGCAGACCTCATAACCTTAGGAATCTATGACCAGGTCTTGCAGGCAACAGGCAGCAGAAGTATGCGTGTGTAAAATCTGGTGTGTCAACCTGATAGTACCTAGTACTCAATATAGCACCTCGTTGATGTGGGAGGGAACACTCCTACTTTGGTTTCCCCCACTTACAGTTTGCTACAATCTTTGAGCTACTTTGAATACTGTGTTAAGTGAGAGGTCATTCTGAAATGTTCACACAGTGAAAACACCACAAAAGACTCCACACCAGCTTAGAAAAATAAAGAATATTTTTATGAGTAAAAAAGACAAAAATGACAAAAAGTCCAATAAGTAGAACTTGAGATATGAATTTTTAAAGATTGACCTGCAACATAGTGCTTAGAGTCATAAAGCGGGGTTATCTGGTCGTGCTTAACCGGGGTAAATCCAAAAGTTCAGGCCGACCGCGATGGAGCGCTGGTCCAATACATGAGACACACAGGTACCACTGAAAACAGTACCTTTCCAGAGGATGCGTCGACGGCGAGATCACGATACGTTGGTTCCGAGTCACGCAGTCAGATAGATGCTTAGTTTTCAGGACTTGAAGACGGGTCCTGCATCATTGTCAAACTCCTTTGTGATGAAGGTGACGTGTCGTCGTCGAACCTCGCAGTTGGGTCCCATGTTGTCGTCGAACCCCTTACGATGAAGGCGATGCAGCATCATCGGTCCTCGCAATCGGGTCTCACGTCGTCATCGAGCCTCACATGGATGCCCTCGAAGCGGCGCTGCATTGACATCAAAGGCAAATACGTCGGTTCAGACCGGTGCAAAGCAGGTGATGTGTGGGTTTTTTAAGAAAACAGCTGCAGAACCCCCTTTCAAGTCCCAAGCACCTCTTGGCAGGTTAGGACTCTCAGTTGGCAGAGTCCAGAAGCTAAAGCAGAGTTGAAGGAAGTCTTTGAGACTTCAAAACAGGAGGCAAGCCAGCAAGCCCTTGGAGTCACTTAAGTTCTTGGAGGATGTAGAGATGCAGGTCTAGTCCGTCTCACTGCCAGGCAAGAGACAGCAGGCCAACACAGCAAAGCAGTTCAGCAGAATGGCAGTCCCTCCTGGCAGCACAGCAGTCCTTCTTCCTGGCAGAATGTCCTCAGATCCAGAAGTGTACTGAGTTGGTGGTGTCAGGGGTCCATACTCAGTTGTGCCTTTGAATTTGGAGAGACTTCAAAGAGAGGCCTTTGAAGTCCACCAGGCCCCTGCCCTTCCTCCCCTGGCTCCAGACTCACTACAGGGGGGTATGCAGCTCTTTGTGTGGGGACAGGCACAGCTCTGTTCAAGTGCATGTGTCAGCTCCTCCCTCCAATCTCGCCCAGGAAGGCCCATCAGCCTGGTGAAAGGCCCCTTAATCTGCTGATTACTTGACTCAGCACTTACATTCAGAATGGAAATAACTAAGACATCCTGCACCACTTAACTTTAGAAACACCTTCATTTTTTAAAGGCATCTAACAGCCAACGTTTAAAGATATGATAAAGTCTCTTCACAATTCAAAAACTTGTATTTCGATAACATGTAGAACCTTTTCTCCTTAGTATATCTGATGATATCAACGTATTTAGAGGTCTTTTTTTATAGGATAGTTTTCAAGCATGAATTCAGAAATTATCCATACTTCCACCGACCATGACAACAATGCCAATAATGAACTAAGAGGCAAGTCAGTTGTCATATGCACCCTCTGGGTGGCCTGGGCTGCTATTATAAATGGACAACATCATTGTTTATTTAATTAAACACAAGAGAAGGAAAAGGGGGCAAAGTGAAAAAAAAAAACAATTGCCTAGGATCACAGTTCGGTGAAATGGGGAACCCAGGATTGATCACAGGGTTTCTGGTTTTGCATTGTGCAATTCAGCCACTATGTGAACATGCTTCACTTCCCCTACACCCACCTTACAAACCCCATATCACCCGAACCCCACCCTGCTGGCATCAGTGCAGCCGTTGGTCACACCACAGACCATACTTTGTAGCCCCAGGGAAAATGTTTGAGAGTACCCATGGTCTACAGGGAATGCACAAAGCCCAGCTGTCACCCAGCAGAGACATGTATTCAGAGACAGGCAGAGGCACAGAAACAGAATGGTTAAAGTAAGAAAATGCCAACTTTCTAAAAGTGGCATTTTCAGACTTGCAATTTAAAAAACAACTTCACCATAAGTTGTGTTTTTAAATTGTAAGTCCAGAGACACCAAACTCCAAATGTCTGTCTTTTCCCAATTGGAAATTGCACTTTAAAATGGAAAAAGGTAATCCCAATGTCAACCTGTGGGAGAGATAGGCTTTGTATTTAGATTTATAAAGCACATAAAGCCAGCAGGCATCAAAGCGCTAACACAGGTCAGAAACAAAAAGGGGAAAATGGAAGCGGCATAAAAAAGAATGAGCGAATAACCATGTTTTGAGATGCTTACGGATACAAGATAAGAATTCAAACTCACAATATATAGAGGGAGCGTGTTCCATAACCTAGCCGCAGCCACTGAAAATGCGCGGCCACCCCATCTAACCTTCCAGAACTTGGGGATGATCCCCTTTCTCATTGCTGCGGATCTGAGCTGTCTATTTGGCAAATACTAGTTGAAGGTGGCTCTCAGATACCCAGGGCCCTGCTGGTAGAGAGCCTTGTATACCATACATAGCACCTTAAAAGTCACCTGCTTCTTAACAGGGAGCTAGTGGAGTGACCACAACCCTTCCCTGACCGAATGATGTTTTAGAACTTCCAGGACTAACAAAGCGGCCCCTTTTTGGATGACATGAAGTTTATTGAGGGAGAACTGGTTAGCATTTAGATATAGAGCATTACAGTAGTCAAGATGAGATGTAATAAGAGCGATGACCATAGAAACTCCTAATTCTCCGGGCAGGAAGGGAAAAATCTTCTTCAGAATCTTAATAATGAAGAAGCATGAACTCACTGGCCGATTAACCTGAGCATCGAAGGTGAGGGATCAAAGATCACTCCAAGAATTTTAAGTGGCTACCACAGGAGTGGGCAACAGGCCACATGTCTCAGGCCACCAGCGTTCGGACCACACGAAGTTATCCGCCCCAAAAACACATTCACAACCTGAACTTCTCAGCCATCAAACCCAGTTGTCAGATATTGAGACAATAATTTGGGTGTCGTCTGCATGGGACAGCACTTGAAACCTGAAAGATTGCACCTGTTTCCCGAGAGGGGCCACATAAAGATTAAACAAGGTGGGTCTGAGGGAGGAGTCCAAAAAGGCAACAGATCTAACGCAGAGTCCCTCAACCCATCCTGTCGCAATCTTTTAACCAATCGGATGGAGATATAGTGGTAAAGGCTGCGAACAGGTCAAGAATAAGAATAACCAGGGTAGCTGAGCCTCCCTGATCCACCTGGCAATGAATCAGGTCTGCAGCCATGATCAGTGCTGATTTGGTGCTGTGGCCACTCTGGAACCCATTCTGAGAGGGGTCTAAAAAATTGTAGTCTGAAATAAACTGGGCTAATTCTTGATTGATGCATTTCTCAAGAATTTTAGCTGGGGTTGACAAAGAGAAATCGGGCAAAGATTTTTTAGATCTCCTTGCAGTGTTGAAAAACGAATTTAAGAGTTTTTCACTCCCTGGACATGTAAAACTTAAAAGTACATCTCCAACTTTCTAAATACACTGAACCCTGCCCTGGGAGATTCCTAGGCCTACCTTAGGGGTGACTTATATGTATTGTAAAGGAAGGATTGGGCCTTTCAAGAGGGTTACCTTGCCAGGTTGACATGACAGTTTAAAACTGCACACACAGACTCTACAATGGCAGGCTTGAATCATGTTTAAAGGCTACTGAAGTGGGTGGCACAATCAGTGCTGCAGGCCCACTAGTAGTATTTCATTTACAGGACCAGGGAACATAGAGTGCACTTTACTAGGGACTTATAAGTAAATAAATATATGCCAATTGTGGGCTAGCCAATGTTACCATGTTTAGAGTAAAGAGCACATTCACTTTAGCACTGGTTAGCAGTGGTAAAGTGCTCAGAACCCTAAAGCCAGCAAAAATGAAGATAACAAAACAAGAGGTCAGAAGGCAAAAAGTAAGGGGAAACCCCACCAAGGATACCAGTTCTTACAGCTGAAAACTTGTGGGATTGTGTTTGATGCTGTGTATACGCAGCAACAAACTGTTGTGAGTGTGCGCTGAGCACGAGAACTCACAACCGTTAACATTCCTCGCTTGCTGGGGGTGCGGCGTGAACATGAGAATCTGTCATACACGTAGCTAAAAACTGATGTGAGCATAATTGATGCCACGCTCAAGCAGCTACGAACTGGTGTGAAGGGTACACCACCATTAACTTGTTTCGATCACAGCACAATGAGGAGAATTCAGCACCCAAGAACCCAAAGTAGGGTTTCCCTCCAGTAGGACCGCCTACCTTCCTTAAATCTGCCTTCTTAGGTGGAATTGGCAACCTTTTTTCTGTGGGGTTCTGTGGGAGACCAGAGGGAGGAGCATCTGCCAGGAGTCATGGAAAGACTTTCTGTGGTACGCCACCTACTGCCCAGCAGTTGCTACATTTTGTCCTAAGCCTGCATGGAGCACTCACCTCATTGATTCCGGGCTTCAGAGCCCTCTCTTGTCTAAACTAATCCAGCACCTCCTGGAGGCAGTTGAGGAACTCCACGCTGATGTTGGCAGTGATAAAAAGTGAACAGTAACTCAGGGGCATATTCACAAGGAGCTATCGCCGAATTAACGGCACTTTATCGCAGCCAAAGTCGTGATAAATTTACCTCCCCATTCACAAACCGGCGTAAACAGCCCACAGCACCAGTTTACCCGCGATAGCAGCTGCAAAAAACATCGCCACAGAGGACCCCCGCAAATATCGCTAATGAGATGCAGAGTAGGCGTTCCCGTGACAAAAGCCGAGACAACAGCACACCTCAACATTTACAATGACCAGCCACATCCGCGATAAAAACACAAAACAGGCGATAAGGCGCGTTAGCACCAGGAAATATACACCTGCTCTGACCTAGTGTAAAGTCGGACGGCAGCCAGCACCACAAAAGGGAGCACAGCCCAGGGCCACATCCGAAGGGCAACAGATGCCATGGAGCCACCCATCATGCGGCCCGGACACCCAAGAGGGCCACAACACCCACCGACACCACCCCAGGACCCCAACCCACACCCGGAACCGCCCCCCCCCCGGACCACCACAGACGCAGCGCAGACAAAGACAGCTGAACCCCAGGAAACGTACCAGCCGCACAGACCCAACAACTGACAATGTCACCGTCCACTACAGGCTGAAAGGGACAACCAACCTACGCATCCTGACCATCATCGCCTAACAGGCCTATGGCAACAACACAGCGGACAACCAACATCCCACCCCACACAAAGCTGATGGCGTGGCTGCACCTGTTGGCCCCTGGGACCCCCCAACCAACACCCGCCAGAGTCGGAGGAGTCTCACAGCCAGCCACATCCAAGTCCCCCACACCTGTCCTGGACATCACCATCACCCTGGTACCCCAGTCCCCATATGTACAACACAATGCGCAGGATCCGCTGGAGACCAAGCAAGGACCATACGCCCAAGCAGGATGCACGCACGTGTTGGGGGCAATACACAGCACACATGTACTACCTGTGCCCCCTGGTGACACAGCACACAATCACCGCAACAGGAAGCACACGTCTCACACCAATGTGCAGGCAACAACAGAACAATGTGGAACACCCAACAATGTTGCCTTCAAATACACAGCCAGTGTGCATGATACCTTCATCCTCCGACAGTCCATCATCAACCAGCATTCCCAGGATGGCAACAAGGGAAATGCACAGCCCCTTGGCAATATACAAATGAACACCCCACACACCTCAACTCCACAACCATGCAACTCACAACGCTGGCAATGCACACGTCACAAAATCACATACAACAGGCACAACAATATGCCCACCCACCAGACACGACAGAACAACTTACAATGTCCACATGGGTAAGCCCTGAACATGAGCCAGCAACGGCATGGCACCTCAGCCACATAATAGGCGAATGTGGAGAGAGGTGGCAACCAGGCATGTGTGAAGGATGCAGTAGAACCATGATTGGGAAAGTACACAATGCCAAGAGTGCCGGAGATGTGCTGGACACCTCGCAGTATGCAGAACACACCCATATCCATGGCTACATACACCGCTTGCGTATGGAGTGTAGTGGACAGTGGACACCACCATGTCACCCCAGCCAGTGGGGGACCTCGCAGAAATGTTGCCTGTCACGCCCCCCCTAAGCATCAGCAGAGTTGGATGGCCCGGCGTACGCCACGCCAGCGTAGGGGTGTGAATAAAAAGCATGTAGGCCTGGGCGTGGTCCTCTTCCGGAAAGACCCACGTCTCTGCCAGGGCGGCACCTCCCACCCCGCCACGAGGCCGACGCCGTCCTCGTGAGCAGAGTTGCCAGCGATGCTGTGCGCCTGCCGGACCCCGGCACGCTGGGCCACGAACCCGTCAGGCCCGCCCCTGCGCAGCCAGGCCACACTGATCACCTGTCGACGCCGGCATGTGTCAAGGAGGGCCCACCACGTGTCGGCGCAAGCTCCAACCCGAAGCCTGCGACCTTGGCAGCCACCTCAGACCACCACGGCCTCCACGACACAGGCCCGCTTTATTCCTTTCTCGTTGACGTACTCCACTGCCGCCTTCGGCCTACTCTTCGGACCAGTAGGTCCCATATGTGAAACTGTGTCCTGAGTCATGAATGGCAGTGACTCCAAATCCGGGACAGCGGCCACAGCACCAGACCCCCCGATCAGTGAGGCATAGTTCCATATGTGCTTCTTGCTACACGTGGTGCCACTAACCCTATTCAACGTCAGCCGGCTACACGTGGTGCCACTAACACTGTTCAATGTCAGACGGCTACACGTGGTGCCACTAACCCTGTGGTGCCACTGAACCTGAACTACGCAGGCCGGTGGGGCCATGCAACCTATGCCGGCGACACTCGGCGAATGGGCCGTGCTGACCGCTGTCTGACCGCTGTCTCAGGCCCACACATCGGACAGGTAGGTCACACATTTGGAACTGAGTCTTGATTACACCATGGCAGTGACCGGATGCCTACTGCAGGGGTGATATCACTGAACTCCCTGCTTTCAGTGAAGCAAACCAATGCATCACAGGCACACGACACATGTCTGTGGGCCCATGCTGACCGCTGCCTCCGGCCTACACTGCGGTCCAGTAGGTCACAGAGTCTTGATTTGGCAATGTTGGAGTTCACATCTGTGTACCGGCATCATCGCATACTGCATCCCCTCTCAGCACCTGTGCCACTAAGTGTGTTCCCCGACATTCATGGACACTCACTGGTCGCACATTGGTGGCGTTTGAGTCTATGGACTAGGGGCTAGTATTCATCCTCATGTAGCTGATACCGAATTGTTGGTGGAAACGAGGGTTGCGCTTTCCACTCCTCCATTTGCTGCTTCCAGATAACATCAGACCTTCCGCATCATGCCCTGGAGGACACCTTCCACTGTCCCCCGAAACCCTTCGCAACATACACCTCGAACATTGATGGGGACCCGCTCAGGTCGCATGGCCCATCTGGCTGCACCGCAAGTCACCGTCCCGTGGCTGGGTGCCTGTGCCGGCCACAGTGCATCCGGGGCCACTAACTCTGTGCTGCTCAGGCCTGGGACCCCTCCTTCTGGGACATTGAATGGCCTCTGTAGCGATGGTCTTGGGGTCATCAACGTCATGTGTCTGTGGCCCTGCGCTGTCCGCATCCTCCGGCCTCAACTGCGGGCCACCAGGGCCCACACAAAGCATCAAGTCTTGACCGGCCCGGACGTCGCATCACCGCAGGAGGCACACGCCACCACCGCAAGGACCACCTCCAACTGCCATCTGCCAGAGTCGAAACGGTGGTCCTGACAGACCTACGGAGTTGCTCAGACCTGTCGTGGATGCCATCATCGGCCTGATACCCTGCTCAGCACTCCAGGTGCCAGTGACTCAGTGCACCGCAAGCCATTGTCCATTACTGATTGAGTTTTGTGCTGTTGTGAGGTTGCGCAGCAATGTCACCTCATGCAGTGGGGAAGACCTGGGACCATGAGGAGGAGGATGTGTCAAGTGCGCGGATGGGAGAAGGCACAGACATTGGGAGGGCAGGTGGCAACAGCCCCAAGGCAGGAATGCAGACTGGTGGCGGTAGTCAAGCTACACTCCCGGATCTAATACTGGGTATTGCGCTGTGGACTGCAGACGCAACTGTCACCTCAGGCAGTGTGGGAGACCTGGGACGTTGATGAGGAAGTTGATGCAGGTGTAACACACCCCACTGCATATGCATCAGGACTAACCAGAAGGAACACAATCCTAGCAATTTCTTCACATGAGCGCGCTCTTCTCTAGTGCCCCTACCTCAGTGCACTGCAACTCACGGAACCTCCTGACTGAACATTGGGTGACCTCTGTCCTTACTCCGGATCCCTCCATGTTGCTCTGCATTTGACTCTGTTATGCTGGTGTTTTCTGTTTCCATTACACTGGTGTCCACTGTTCAGGTTGTTGGCAGCACCAAGCACTCCGTGCGGGCTGGCTTATACTCACCCCACACACATCCAGCACAGGCGTCACTGTACATGTGGCCCTGCCAATAAAGGGGCCGGGCGCACGTGCCTGTAGCCAGTTCAACATGATATGTGCATGTGTCTCTGTGGATGTGTGGGTCTCCTTTGTGGGGTGTAGGTGGTCCCTGAAGGGTATTGGACACCCACGTTTGTGTTCTAGTTCGCATTCCATGGGTTCGGCAACACCCTCACCTGTTGGGCCACCTCCTTTTGGCGTTCTGCCACCTGGCATTGGGGTGCCATGTGTGGGTGGGTGAAGTGTTGTGAGGCAGCCATGATTGCGGGTGCTTCATGCTGTGTGGTCTGTTGCAGGGGCTGGGTTCTCCTCTGAGTAGCTTGTCTGCCCTGGTCCTGGTGGTGGGTTGTGTGGGATGCCCATGGGCTGTTGTAGGGCGTCGGTGTCGGGGGTGTGGTGTTCGTCTCGGGCATCACTGATGGGTTGTCTGTTCTGACCTGCTGGAGGTGTTGTTTGTCCCTCTGCATTGTGAAGGGGAGGTGCATGTTGGCATTGTGTTGGCGCCTTGTTCTTGTCGACATGCAGACTGTGTGACAATGTACATTGTGACTGTTTGGGCGGTGGTGGCTATTTGAGTTGGGACAGTGTACATTTGGCCTACATGGCTGATGTGGGTTTGTAGGGGTAGATGTGCATCTCACAGTTCCCTGCTCTGTCCAATGTGATTGTTCTGTTTCTGCGCCTGGGTGGACCCAGTTGTGTCCCCTGTTTTGCAGTGTGGGTGTTGCACTTTGTGCCACATTGTCATGGTATGTGCTGTAATTGCTATGTGTGTGTGCTGCAGTGTGCCACGGGGATGGGGGACATGTCCCTGGGTAATTGTGGGTGTGCAGTGTGTTACACCTCATTGTGCATGTGTGGCATTGTGCCCATCACCCCCCATCCTCCCAGTCCCTGTTGGATCCTCACCCTGTTGTTGTTGTGTCAGGTCCTCTCGAGCTGTGTCCGTACTCCCTACTCCTTGCACCCTCTCCACACTGATGACTGTGGCCTGGGTTTCCTCCAGCTCCTCCTGTGGCGCTGGACTGCCACCTCCTGTCGCCGTTGCTGCCTTCCTGTTGGCAGCGGGTTTGTACCTGGTTTAGGTTGTCACGTCCTGCCGGCGCCTCTTGGCCTCCTGGATTGGCCTCCTGGGCACTCCGACTGCATTCCAGGTGGTCTGCTTGTGGGTCAGTTGCTGGTAGTGTTCTGTCGCCTCCGTGGCCTTGGTCTTGTTTTCCTGCGGTCTGCACCCCATCTTCCTCTCCCTTTTCTCCTTGGCCTTCCCCGACCCAGTTGTTCCTTGCTGGTGGTCTGTGGGGGTTGCGGGGTTCGCGTTGCCCTCTGCGCTTGGTCAGGGTGCATCCATGTTGCTACGTGCTTTGGCTTGTTTCTGGTGTGTTGTGTCTGTGGTTTTTATGGTGCAATTTCCCACCAGACACGTGGGATTTGCAGGCCTGTGGCTGCTTTTCGCTACTTTTTGTACCGCGATTGGCCTCATCGCATGATTTCTCGGGTTCACGTTTCGCATTTTTTCGGCGTGGCGTTGATTTTCACGCTGACATTTGACGCGTTATCTGGTGACTATCGCATGGTACCGCCTTGTTGTGAATTCCACGTTGACACGGGGTTATTTTCCCGTGATAGGCTGCGTTATTGAAAGTTGCGTTACGCTACTCTTGCGGTAGTTATCAGACGTTCTTGTGAATATACCCCTCAGTGTGTAAATACATTGTGCTTTGCCGTATACTGCAAGACCTTAGCCCCTACTTGGTTGTGAGGGTAGAGGGGTTAGAGAAAGTGGGGAGGGAAATAATTTATGTGAATTCAGAAATAAGAAATGAGTATGAAGAATGTTACTCCTCCCATTCTTTTTAACATCCCCTGGGGAACCACCAATGAAGTGATACAAATGGAAAAAAGTATTTCACAATTATTCCACTGTTTGTGGGCCCAATTTGATTCTAGAGAGGAAGATTGCACTATTGCAACATTTTCTAGCAGCAGAGGTACAAGAAATCCTAGAGCATCTACTTAATCTGAGTGCTGATGTATCCAGGGAGTTAAATGAATACAAAATAAGTGTTAAGAAATTAGATAATAATTTCCTTCCTCGGATCAGTATAGTCATGGAGCCTAAACATTTTAGGAAGTGCTCACAAAAGGAAGGAGAAACAGTAGAGTAATTTGTGTCTGAGTTGTTTAATTTGGCAGCCTCATGTAAGTTTGAAGCAACAAATGATGAACACACCAGGGACCAATTTTTGTTTGAACTGCAAAATTGAAAGGATACAGGAAGAAATTTGGCTAAAAGATGATCCTCCCTTGAAGGATGTGTTGATTTTTGCAAAACAAGTAGAGCACATGATAAGATGTGTGAAAGAAATTAAGCAAGTCATGAATAGCAAGGAAAATATACAAATGGTTGAAGATGAGAAAAATGAGGTACAAGTAGTTAAGGGCACTCATATGACAAAGGCAGGAGGAGTGTTGATGCCTTCAAACGGCAATGCTACAGATTGGGGGCGGTTGGCCACATGGCAAACAGTAAGGAATGCCCAGCAATGAAAGCCGAATGTAATAAGTGTGGGAGGAAAGGACATTTTATAACATACTGTTGAAGTAGCTCTGGTTGCAAGAAACCTGAGAAACAAGGTGTGTCTGAGGTGTGCGAAGAAACTGTACTGCAACCCCAAAGATGTGGTAAGGATAGAAGACCTCGATGTTGGGGTCATGTTTGATTCATGCTCTAGACTAACAATAATCTCAAAGGAGGTATTTATTAGACTGTTCAAGAAACAGATGCAGCTACACAAAATGGATATACACCCGGGAGGGTATGGTGGCCTGCTAATAAAGATGATAGGATACTTTTTGGGAAAGATTGAGTACAAAAGCAGATATACAGTATGAAAGTTTATGTTTCATGTAAAGCAGATAACATTTTAGGATGGGCAGCACAATAAGACATAGGAGTTTATCTAAATTCCAATACTGAACCTCAAACACTGATATAGAAGTTAACAAGGATGTAGAGGTGGGATCTGATTTTGAGAAAGAATATGCAGAATATGAAGTATTCACAGAAAGGTTAGGATGCCTCAAGCAATATGTGCACAAGATAAAATTGAAAGAGAAAGCAGTTCCGGTGTCAGCTAAAGTATGTAGTCCTCCCTCAAGTGTACAGAACGCAGTGAGAGAAGAGTTAGAAAAATTGTGCAAGCTGGATGTAATAGAACCTGTGGAAGCAACTGAATGGTTGGCACCCAGTGTAGTAGCTAGAAAAGCAGACTGCAAGATTTGCCTGTGTGTTGACCTTAGGACCCTCAACAAAGAAGTAGTTGTTAACAAGTTCCCTTTGTCAAACATAATAGAGATGGTCACAACTATAGCTGGAGCAAACCTCTTCTTAACATTAGATCTTACATCCACCTATTATCAGATCCGCCTGCACCCGACTCTGAAAAGCTCACTGCTTTCATCACACCCAAGGGGGGGCATACAAATTTAAACGCATGCTGTTTGGTCTGGTAAGGTGGTGACGGTCTTGCAAAGAGCCATGTCTAATATACTGTCTGGAATCCCGGTGGTGTTCTGTTATCAGGACGATGTGCTGATTTGGAACTCTCAGGCACAACATAATGAAAGACTTAGGGCCTCATTTAGATCTTGGCGGGACTGCTGTCATCCTGCCACTGCAGTGGTTCCAAGTACTCCATCAAGCTGACAGCGGTCCGCCCGCCGTATTTGGATGTGGCATAACAGACAGGTTCCCGCGGCGGTCTTCTCAGCTGGCTAACAGAACTCCATCTCCGTTAGGCTGGCAGAGTTTGTGCTGAGCCAATTCACATGTTCCCATTGTGCTGGTGGTGTCCTGGCGTTGGAGTCCTGACGAGGTGATGTACTACTTATCATTATCTCACTACACAAATATATGTTGTGAATCTGTCAATATGTATATGTAGGTAATGTATAATGCCATTCATTTTACATACAGAATTGCAACACCAACAACATACACACACTATTGTATGTACACCCACAGTCACCACAAGCACAACACCCACAACCACCACCAAATAAATATTTTTTTATGAGTAACTACAGGTGTGCACATTGTACCACGATAAGTCGTAAGATGAACACTTATGCATGACAAACAAAAAATTGCATGTAAGAGCAATGTAAAAACACACCAGGCGAAAGCTAATGTTAACACATAATTCATAGTGAGACAAGTGACACAGATGCCTACCTTAGATTCCGGCCGCAACAGTGTTGCTGACCGTCGTTCTCAAGTAGCAGCAGTACAGGAAGGATCTGGACAATGAGGTTCAAGACGGAAACAGAAGTGGGAACCCGAAAAAAGGTAAGTTTTCACCTCTTTTTCTTTGTTGACGCCAACCCGCATATGAAGGTTTACCTGCCACAGTTGCTTCGACGGAAAAGCACATCGTAATTGGCTCGGTGGTAATCTTGATGGTGCTCCCTCCGACAGCCGCTTCTGCCTATGACGCGAGAGGAAGATTCTGGCAGAAACGGCGGGACTCCTGCGGTCTTCCCTCCAAAGACCCATCGACATCTAAATTCAGCGAGCGGACCGGTAAGCCAGCAGGTGGGAAACCATTGGAAAAGCGACTGCAGGACAAATCAATCAATCAGTTAATTATTAAGCGTGCTACTCACCCATGAGGGTCTCAAGGCGCTGGGGGAGGGGGGAGCAGCTCCAGTCAGTAGAAGAGCCAGGCTTTGAGGGTCTTCCTGAAGATGTGCAGGGTGGGGGAACGTCTGATGTTGACCGGCAGCTCATTCCAGGTTTTGGCCGCGATGTATGAGAAGGTTCTTCCACCTGTTCAGAACCGCCACGATCTAAATCAGGCCCTTAAACACATTTTGAACAGTTTCAAAGAGTATAGTCTTACTGTAAGGAAAGACAAAAGTAAACTTCAGTGTACTGAAATAAAATATATTGGGCATAAATTCACTTTTGAAGGGGTACACACCAAAGCAGATCTGGTGAATACCATAATGAAATTAGTGGAACACAAAACCAAAGACAAGCTGAGATCCTTTTTTAGGAATGATAGAATTTTATAGTAAATTCATCAGCATCTTTGCCAGTCGACCGTTCCTCTTGTGCAAATTGTTGAAAAAGAGGTTAGCTTTGAGTGGGATGGCCACTGCGAGGGAGAATTTAAAGATGGAAAGAATGCCCTGACCACTGCACCAGACTTGAACGCGTTTGTTAAAGTGAAAAAAAGGGACTGTATACAAGTTAAGGACAGACCACAAGCCACTCAAGGAGGTATTTACAAAAAAGGACTGGAGGCAATTCCCAGTAGAATTAAAAGATGGGTCATTAATCTACAAGAATGCACATTTGACAGTGAATATCTCCATGGCATGCGCAACTTTGCAGCAGATTGCTTGTCCTGGTTGGTTGATGGACGGAAAAGTAAGAGAATGTCTGTGACAGCCAAAGTGAGGATATAGAATTACACAAAGAAAATGTGTGTTTCATCACCAAAGGGGTGGTTGAGGAGGAAAATTGGAAAAAAGAGTTAGAAACACATCCCATTCTAAGTAAATTATGAGATTCGTTAACCCAGGGGTGGGATGGTGTAGAAAAGAATGAAAAGAGGCTGAGGACGTATTGGATGATCAGAGAAGAATTATCAGAAGTAGATGAATGCCTCTTCAGAGGCACAACATTGATACCTCCTGAAACCCTCAGGAGAAAACTGATTGTCATAGCACACAATGGCCATCAGGGGATCACCACAACCAAGCAAAGTTTGAGGTTAGAATTTTGGTGGCCCGGGATGGATGTACTGGTAGAAAGAAAGATAAGGAATTTAAGAGCCTACTCCACCAATGATAAGGTAGCAAAATTGCACACTCCACCCATGCACTGTCGAACCCTACCTGAAGGTCCTTGGACGGATGTAGCAATGGACATCACTGGGCTACTGACAGGAGAGAGGAATTCCCCATACGTTCTAGTCAACTTGTATTCAAAATGGCCAGATATTAAATTTGTCTCCTACATCAACTTGATCTCAGTTATAAACTTCCTGGTAGGGGTCTTCTTACGAGAGGGACTACTCAACACCCTTTTAACTGACAATGGTGTTCAGTTTTGCTCCTGAAAAATTAAGGAATTTATGTAATGTAATGGAATTTCCCTCAAACTTAGTGCCCTGTATCACCCAGAAACCATTTTGGTAGTAGAAAGATTTAACAAAACACTCAAAGAGGGCTTTCAGCTGGCAAGAACTAATGGGTTGAGCAGGAAAGAGGAGGTGTGGAGGCGAATAGAGGCTTATCGTTTAACACCTCACCAGTCAATAGGTATGACTCCCTTTGAGTTGTTAAAGAGTAAGAAGCCCAATTCTAGACTGCTACCTCGGTGGATTAAATGGGTCAAAGACTGAGTGAGGGTTGATGTAGGCCAACAGTGGAGGAAAATGAGTTAGAGTTGCAGGCAGCCCCTAAGGAGAGGTTTGACAAGTTGCATAAGACCAAGGCTATTGAGTTTAGAGTGGGTGATTGGGTAAGAGTGAAAGCTCCAACTTGCCACAAACAGTAGTCAAAATGTACTGAACCCATGAAAGTCATAAAGCTCTTTTGCAATGGGGTCAAGACACTGGATGGTAGAATATGGAGTCTGGGGAGGGTGGTGAAACATTACTGGTCTGGAAAAAATGGGGAGACGTGTCAACAACAGTGAAGCAAGGTTAGAAAGTGGACATATGAATGACAGTCCTGTGATACAAAATGGGAAAAACACTACAGTACAAGTCAGATCAAGAGGACGAGTTTCTTAAAAGATTAAGTTAGTCAAGTAAGACAGCGACAGTTATTACATTGTCAACTTCCCCTTATCTTTGGAAGTCTAATGTGGTACTCATGTCTAATTGTAACTCTATTAAACCATTAATAAAAATCCTTTCTTAACTTATTTTCATATTTTGCTATTCTTTTTCAAATACGTGATTCAATATTATGTGTTTCCATGCTTTATGTGATGGAAATCTGAGGAAAATATATTTTGTGAAAAAAGGGAGCTGTGTGGTATCTGTCCATCACCCATGTCGATTGCACTGTCGAAAATACCAAAACATTGTAGAATAGGCTAGAGCAGTGAAACCTTGCGGTCCCAAAGTTCTAGAATGTAGAGTGAGGAGCCTGCACGCTTTGGAATTGTCAGTGGGTATGCTGTGGCTGTGCTTCTCTTCACTCTCTGGTCTTCTTATTGAGTAACGGTCACATCTTGCATTGGACAGTATACTCTCTTGTTTTCTCTCTCTCCCTCTCTTTTGCCCACTCAAACTCATACACATGCACATACTCACTCGTATTCCTCCTAAACATTTCCAATCTCCTACCAGCATTGAGACAAACCGAACCATGGTGCCAATCTGGCTTTTCCTCCTCCATGACATGCTTCTGTAATAGTGCACCCACACTTCAAGCCATGTATGGGGAAAGCCTGCAGCAGTTTAAGAAGGAGCAGCTTAGAATCCTCTAACCTCCTCCATGGCAGACCCGCACTTGTACACACAATATGCATGAGCGCAGGACCTAAAGTACATGATCAGTCACCATGCCATTTCCATTAAGCCACTAGAGAAGAGGCAACTTCCATTAACCCACTTAGGGGTTGGCCTTGGAATGCAGGCCACGTGCTTTAGGTCAATCTGCTAGTGAATCCAAAGGGCCACTAGAACACAATGATTAGCTCAAGGAAGAGGTTGCACAGTGTTCCAGTAGTGCTGTGTAACCCCACCTATCTGACAGAAGGCTTCTGTCTCCTTGAATAGCTGTAAACAGCACTTTTTTGGTTTATCACTCCATCTCCACACACTGATTATTTTGTCTTCCTGTTTTCACTCACAGGGGCTGGATCTGTGTGCTATAACCACGCTCCGTGTAGATGAGCACTGCCTCACAGTTAAAGACCTAGGACTGAACACCTGGGGCTACATCTTCAAACCACTAATAACTAGAAGCTGGAACATCTTCATCTCTGACGGTGTAACCGTTTATGATTTTTTACATTTTGCATTATAACTGTTATGCAAAATGCCTGAGATTATGTCATTGTATGGGAATAATTTCTGTTGTGGGGGCCTGGGAAGAACGCGAACGAACCAAACGCGATAGGCTGTTGTTCGCGCCACGCACGCTCTTGCTCTGTTTTTTAGACTTGAAATGCATCCTTCCTCCAAAAATGGATGCGAGGACTTCCTTTCTGCAAAATAATAGTACAAAATTTCAAAGCCGGCTTTCACTTAATAATACGTAATTTTGTGGGCATTTTGTGTAATTTCTGCAAAGGAAATTATGAAATTTCATCCAGACACACTAGACTTGATTAAGAGGTTTAGCCCCAGGTTAAACTAGAGTAAAGGTGAAATCCTTCCTGGCTAAAGAAATCCCTACAATTATATTAATCGTTGAACTATCGTTTGCGAAGTAGATTCAGAGTTAACTGAGGTTTCTCCAAAACAGCGTGCTTTGGGGGATATTCTCAAGAACGTGCGATAATCATCGCCAAAGTAGGTTAACGCAATTCTTCATATCGCTGTCTATCGCGGGAAAATAACGCAGTGTTAACGTCTTATTCCCAACACGGCGGTAACATGCGATAGTCACCCGATAACGCGTCAAATGACCGCAATAAAATTACCGGGATGGAACGTAAAAAAAGTGGCGGTGGGCCCAACCGCGATAAAAAAAATCAGCGATAAGCTGCCCCAGGCCTGCAATTCACACACGTCAGGCGGGAAAAATCACTATAAAAGCAGAAAAAACCCCACAAACAAAACCAAAACAACTGCGAAGCACAATGGAGGTAGCCGGAGCAAGTACAGATGACAACCAGAACCCCACAAGCCCACGGAGGACCACCCAGGGACCTCGGGGTCAGGGAAGGGCAAGGAGAAGAAGAAGAGGAAGACTCGGTTCAGTCCGCAGGAAAACAGGATCCTGATAATGGAGGTGATAGAACACCATCAACAACTGTTCGTCACCTCCACTGTGTCATTGGCAACAAAAAATGCTATATGGCAGTCCATCGTGGACAAGGTGAATGCAGTCGGAGTGCTGAGGAGGACAATGGAAGAGCTCAAGAGGCGCTGGAATGATGTGAAGCGCAAAACCAAGCAGAAACTCGGCAACAACCAGAAGGCAGCAATGCAAACTGGAGGTGGGAGTCCAGCGACCCACCAGGAGCCGGATGAGATGGAGGAAATGGTGTCCACAGTCATCAGTGCAGAGACGGTGGCAGGAGTTGGGGGACCGGACACTGCTCAACATGACCTGACACAACAGCAACAGGGTAAGTAATGACCAGGGACTGGGGGGACGAGGGTAGATGGGCACAATGGCACACATGCACAATTAAGTATAGCACAGTGCACACCCACAATGACTCCGGATCATGTACCTGATCCCCTTGGCACACTGCAGCACACCTAGAAACAGCAAGTAGGCCCCCGTCGACTATGTGCCCAGAGGGGGCCCTTCCCACACAACATCAATCACACAACCAACCCATGCACATGTGCCAAACCCAGCAAAGCGGCGTGTCTGTGAGCCACACTGATAATGCAAGTGACACTGCATGACGAATAGCATGGCTGCAGTCAATATATCATGACATGTTGCACGCCACGACACTGAGGTGGCTGAGTGTGGACCACATCTGTAAAGGAGCAGGTCACACTCTGACACATAGAGGTGCACATACAACCCCTGACGTCAACAACACATCTGCAGACAAACCATGCCCCAGAGTCCCAACTCCCACCAAGAGCCCAATTTACCCAAGTATGCAACATCTCAGCACTGTATAAGCACAGAAGTCAAAGGCACACCTCCTGAAAGTGATAAGGGGCAGCAAAATCAGAGCTGCAGGGGCGACTCTCCCAAAATGCAGCACACACACATAACATTCAGAGCACAGCAACATTGACAACTATGTGGTACAAACTGCAAAACGTTCACAACAGAACAGAGGACACAACTGGTGCCGCTTGTGTGTAGAAACTGGCCAATCACATTTGGCATAGCAGGGAAATGTGAGATGATAATGTACAAGTACAAACACACATCCGTGATGTTGCCTAAATGTCCACTGTCCCGCATCAATAAGGCAGCTCCTCCCAAACAGTCACAATGTACATTGTCATGCAGTCTGTATGTAAACTAGTACAATGCGTCAACATACATGTGAACACAATGTTAAACTGCATCTCCCCTTCACATTGCAGAGGGAGAATCAATACCTCCTGCAGAGCAGACCCAACAACTCAGCACTGATGATGAAGAGGACCTCCCCAACATCGACACCGACGCCCTCCAAGAGCCCAAGGACCTACCTCCAGGAGCAGGGCAGCCCAGCTGCATCGAGGAGACCTCACCCCCTGCACAGACCACACAGCATGAAGCACCCACCACCACGGGTGTCTCCCAGGACCCCCACGAACAACACATGGCCTTCCAACGCCGTGTGTTAGGGTGCCAGGAGGAGATGGCTGATCAGGTGCGGGTGGGGTTCAACCTCATGGCAGCCAAACTAGATGCCATACGTGGGTGTCTAAGTCCCATCAGGGACCACTTACAGTCCCTACCGGACACCCACAGTCCGCTCCATGCTCTCCAATGATCCATGGCTGACATCGCTGGAGTCCTGACTCTGAGACAAGAACAACTGTCTAGTCAGAGTGGCTCCAGCGATGTCAGCCGGGAGGTGGGACACATGTGGAGGATCATGGAGTACATGGAGCGGATGCAGGCGGAAAGAATGGCTGCCACGGCTGCACACCAGCGAGATGTAGCTGGGTTCTTCCATGCCCTGCAGACCCTCATCATGGCATTGCTGCCACAAGGCCTGGCGCGGATGAATGCGGCTGCTAATACTCCATCCACATCTCTGTCCTCTGAAGTGCCAGTGCCTGACAGTGCGACAGACAATCCACCTCCGGCCCCTGATGTGTCAGTGCCACACAGTGCTGCAGACAAAACCCCACCAGCCACATGTGAGGCACATGAGACATCAGAGGACGGAGATGCGGATGAATCTGCCTTAGTGGTAAGAAGGAAGCGATAGCATTCATCTCCGCCATATGGCCTGTTTCTGCTTGGTTCTGCCCTCTGCATCATCACCTTCCACTGTCCCCCGATACACTCTGCGACACTCACCTTGGACCTCCACAAGGACTGCCATATTCTGTTTGGTTACCAATGACACAGCAATCAGACTGCGGACTGAACTCTTCCTCTTCCGATGAACTTGTCAATCCCTGAAGGACTCTGGCTGGCCCTCCACGGGGCAACAATGTAAAGTGGGGTTTGCATGGCCCTGTACTGCTCCAGCTTCAACACTCCACCGAATGTGAATTGAACATTCTAATTCACCCAGATGTGTCATGTCTATGTTCAATCAAGTGTGAAAATATGGATGAATGTTGGGGCAGTGATTCCCCCTCACGTCCATGTTGCTAATGTTGTGGGACTTGAGTCACAGGGTGCAACTCTCTGCATCATGGTGGTACAGATTTTGAGCCCAAAAGCCGCCCTGTTGTCTCTTCTTGGTCACAAATGACAGCCTTTATGTCATGAATTTGGACACATGTGATACGCTGCTGAGTGGGATTATGTACTATCTTTGACACCCTGAAATGGCATTTTGAATACGTGACACCCTAAACAGCCTCTCTGTACAGAGGTGACACACCCACCATCTAATTGCCATTTGTGAGATTGTTAGCACTAAATGTTGCACTTACACTTGTCAGAGTGATGTGCTTATGCAGAGGAGTGACATGCACACAGGGAATGTGTGTTGGTATGGATGTATTTGCACATGCTGTGCCTGTGGTCATTTTGTCCTGTCCCATGATTGCTACGGACAGTCACAATGTGACGTGCTCATGTGAAGAAATTGTTAATGATTGTGTTCCTTCGGGCTAATCCTGCTGCAGCTGCACTGGGGTGTGGTCCACCTGCCTCATCTTCATCATCATCGTCCGGTGCATCTGGCACTTGGATCCATGGGGCATTGGTGCGTACACATATGTTGTGCAACACACAACATGCAATGATCATCTTGCACACTATTTCTGGGCTGTACAGGAGTCTTCCACCTGTGATGTCCAGGCACCTGAAACGTGACTTTAACACGCCAAATGAGCGCTCCACAATGCCCCTTGTGCGTTTGTGGGCCGCATTGTACTGCCTCTGTGCTTGAGTGTTCGTGTCTCGGAGGGGTGTCATCATCCACGGGCAGAGTGCATATCCTTGATCACCTGTGACATGGGAGGGAGATATGTGTCAATCGGTGGTTCTGCATTCTGTGTTGGCAGGCTTATCAGTTTAGTGGTGTGTGATGTGTGCGACTTTGGGATTCATGTTTGACTTGTATTGCTTGTGGCATATGAGCGGCATCCATGTGTATTACGTTGCCTCACAGCTGCTCCTCACTCCCCCCGAGCCTATTTACTTGTGTGCGCTGCGCGGTTGCAGCACTTCCACTCCTAAGACACACCATTGTCATGACTGTCTGCGCATGTCCACAAGCCTGACAACGACACTGTGATATTGGCCGTTGAAGGTGGTCGGCCCCGTGTGTGTAGGCCTATGGTCAGGATATGGCGGACACAGAGACACACGCAGTATTTACTTTGGTGGCCATCCCGGAAGTGAACCACGCCCAGAGCCCCGGGCTATTCATTCCCACTCCCACGCTGGACTGGCGTACGCCGGCCCAGCCCACTCCGCTTACTCTTACAGGGGGGTCAACATAGCTACATGTCCAAGGTCTTCCCCACTGCCTGAGGTGACATGGTTGCATCCACTGTCCACAACACTACAAACACCAGCAGTATATGTCCACATGGACATGTCTGTGCTCTGCATACTGAAGTCTGTCCAGCACATCACCACCACACTTGGCATTGTGTACATTCTTATTCATGGGTCACTTGCCTCCTTCGCACAGACTTGGTTCCCACCTCTCCCCACATTCTGCAATTGTGTGTCAGAGGTGCCATGACGTGGATGGTTTGTCTACATGGCTGGCCACGGTTACCACAGTTACTTGTGTTGTCGTGTCTGGTAGGTGGGCATGTTGTTTGTGTTTTGTGACGTGTGCATTCCCACAGTTGTGACTTGCATGATTGTGGAGTTGAGGTGTGTGGTGTGTTCATTTGTTACTTGCCAACGAGCAGTGCATTTCCATAGGTGCCATCCTGGAAGCGCTGGTTGATGATGGACTGTCGGAAGATGTAGGAATCATGCACACTGCCTGGGTAGTTGGCGACGACGTTGGTGAAGAGTCCCCGGTGGTCCACTATTGCCTGCACATTGATGGAATGCGCGTGCTTTCTGTTGCGGTAATTGTGTGCAGTGTCGGCAGGGGGCACAAGTAGGACATGTGTGCAGTCAATTGCCCCCAACACGTGCGGGAAGCCAGCTATGGCGTAGAAGCCTTGCTTGGTCTCCAGCTGTTCCTGCGCAGTGTGGGGAAAGTGAAGGTGCGGGGGTACCATGCTGATGATGGCATCCAAGACAGGTGTGCGGAACTTTGATAGGGCTGGCTGTGAGACTCCTCCGACTCTGGCAGTTGTTGGTTGGAAGGTACCAGAGGCCAAAAGGTGCAGCACAGCCAGCAGCTTTGTCTGCGGAGGGATGTTGGTTGTCCGCTTTGTTGGTACCGTCAGCCTGTGGGCAATGTGGGTTAGGATGCGGAGGATGGTTGTCCTTTTGAGCCTGTAGTGGGCAATGACATCCTCTGGCGTTAAGTCTGTGAGGCTGGTGCGTTTTCGGAAGGTCCGCTGTCTTGTTCTGCACTGCCTCTGTGGTAGTCCGGGGGTGGGTGGTCCCAGGGGGGACCTGGGGGTGGTGGCAGTGGGTGTTGTGGCCCTCTTGGGTCTCCGAGCTGCATGATCAGTAGCTCCATGACATGTGCTGATCTTCAGATGTGGCTCTGGGGTGTGCTCCCTTTCATACTGCAGGTTGTCGTCCTGCTTAACACCAGTAAAAGGCAGGTGTTAAATCCCTGCTGCTAATGAGCCTTATCCCCTGTTTTTGGTTCGCTTCGCCAATCTGGCTGGTCGTTGACAATGTGGCGAAGTGGTGTTTTCGTGTGTTTTTGCACGGGAACGCCTACTCTGCATATCATTAGCGTTAGTTGTCGCTCTCATCCGTTGCGATGTTTTTTGCGGAAGCTATTACTGGAGAACTGGCGATATCGGCAGTTTGCACCAGCTTGAGAATAGGGCGAGAAATCTATCGCCACTTTTGCGGCGCTAAAGTGCCGATAAATCGGCGATGAGTCCTTGAGAATATGCCCCATAGATTCTTACTTCAAGAGAGCGTCCATCGTCGGCAGGACACTGCCATCTATGAAAGCAGGTCAGGTGGGTGGAATGTGCTGACCTCCTTCATGGCAAATACAAATATCTTAATATAGGAGCTCGGCGCCTGGCGCCTCTCTAGACACTCGAGGGAGCAGGGATCCGCAGGCTGTTGCACTCTGAACTGCTCTGTTTTGTCACAAATCGATATGTATTTACAATAAATCCACTTATTTTAATGACAAATAGTTTCTTTTTCTTTTTTACAAATTTTATTGAAAAATGGTTTTTGAAACAGTGGTTGTTTTGGGTAAAAAAAGAATATCCTAGCCATATGCAAATCTTCGTTCACTTCTACCTTCCTTTAGTCAATTAAATATTCCCCCATTATTCTTTTTGTAGGAGATTTATATTTCAGATGGTGATCACAGTTAGTCAATAACATAGGACGCTAATAAACTAAAGTGCAGAATCGCACAGAACTCTCTCTTGTGCTGTGGAGTTAGAGTGCAGAGGAGCCTAGGCGGATTATTCTAATACAGAGGTGGCAATTAGAGCCACAAGATTAACAACTATACCATCGTTTCCTCATTAATAAGTATATAATTGGGATAAGCATGTGCTAATCCGCTGAAGGGGTGGATTCATGCCTGTTAGTCCTAACGGCAGGTCATAAAAGCAAGCAAAGGAGCTCTAGCTGAGCCTTATCATCCTTTGTTTGCTTGATACTGTTTTCATTTTTGCTTTGATGCATAGTGGGAAGCGAAAATCATAGTCATGGTTTATGCATGATAACCACAAACTGCATTAAACACGAGAGAGCCCTAAAAATACAATGTGGTTAAAAAGCATGTCATGCCAGTAGCAAAGGTGTCAATCACAGCCAGTTAACTGGAAAGTAAGTATGAAAAGACAAACGAAATTAGAGCTTTCATTAAACTAAAAATGTTTGTAAGAAACAACGGGACAAGTGCACAAAGCCAGTTTGTGTTCAGGAACCTTACGAATGACAAACTTACAGAGATATCAACCAAATGTATTTTCATTATGTACTAAACCAATCAGTGAGTCAGAAAGCCAATTTTGACTTTCAGAATGGGTACATTACAAAATTAATTAAGAAAGGGGCATGAAGGTGTTCCCCTCTCAATTGCGATTAGGAATGCTATACATCAATGGCTGCACATCAATGAAAAGTTTCTGACTCCTCAAAGGAGGTGATAATAGTTTCACCAAAGGGAAAGCTGTTGTATTTGGTCAGCTTCCTCTTTGGGAATGGTGTTGGCGACTGAGAGGGACCAGGCAGTAGCTGGATGTGCTCCCAAATGGGATTTGTGTTTTTTTTAAAGCAGCACTGGTTCCTTCAAGGGACCCTAGTTGCTTTAAACAACAGTTTCCATTTTGGGAGTGCAAACAAAGGAATGGTCTGTTGTTCATTGCAGGCCTCTCTGTGTTTGTATAAAATTACAAGAGGTTGCAAATAACCTCTTGAATTAATGTTTAATAGGCAGGTCGTCCTTCGAACCCCTGGGACTGAAGATTTTGGAGGTGACCTATTAAAGCATAGGTCGAATTGCAAAATTAAAGAAGGACCACAAAAAGCTGGTGTGCAACTTCGTTCTGCGTCAAAAATAAAAACACAAATCTCATTTAGGAACACATCCGACTACTGCCTGGTCTCAAGAACTACTGCCTGCTCCCCTGCTAGTTGCCCATTTTTTGTGGCCAGTCTTCTGGTACATCTGCCCAAATATTATATTAGGAAACCATCTGAATGAATGTGATTTTTAATCAGAGCAGGAAATGACTGATGCTGGACAGGAACATTTTATTGAGCCTAATAAAGAAACGGACGATGACACGATTTGAAAAACAATCTGTAAAGGTTATCCACACAATAATTCTGTTGGTTTTGATACAGAGATGCTTTCAATCAGCATTATGCACCAGGAAATCACATGCTGAGTGTTGTAAATAACAGCTATGAGTATGCCAGTCCCAGGAATGGCGGCTGGACCTCTGGTTGTCAGCACCTATTTATTTAATACATTGCGGTCAGAAGTTTTGCTGACAGTATAGTGTTGTCTTTAAGTGTTTACGTGATACTGTAGGTGCTGACAAATTCGTTTCAGTCCATGGAGGGGATCCACTCCAGGGCCCTTCTTCATGAAATGGAAGATTGTAATGCACTAACATGCCATAAGTCAGTTTACAAATGCACACTTATATAAATATGATCATTACAATCAGCCTTTCACTCTCATACCTGAACAGGTGTTCATTCCGCGCTGCAGGTGCTGTTTTTGAAGCTGAGGAGACTCAACGAAAGTAAGAAGACCTGAATATACATACTAGTTATGGGCTGGAAGATGCCTCATTCCGAGTGAATACAGGGGCAAAGCTTATCTGGATGAGGAATGATCATAGAGAAAATTGGATCCAAGTAGAAGCCACATCACTGGGTTCTTTTTGTGAATTTAAGTGAGCAGAAAAAACTGAAATATGGGACATAAAAGATAAATACTGTGGTTTAGAATTAGGCAAACCTCACCAGATGGCCAAAATATAAAGGTAAACTCTTGCCCCTAGACCAATCATTTCTGGAGAGAGAAGAAGGGCAGGTGCACCTGACTATTGTCAGTAACCTTTGATATACTGCTTGTATTTTGTCACTTCAATCAACACTTCAATTGACACAAAGTAACTTAGCTCCTTCTTTTTTTTTTTGAGGTGCTGTACTTTGAAAACTGTTGTGCATATTGGGTCTGGTTCAAACGATGTTAAAAAAGCAAAGAATGAAATGAGCTGGAGGGATAACAACAATACATTTGAGCAATTTTAGGCAGAAGTTAGATTTTTGCCAACATGCACTTTTACATTACACATATTTAAAGGTTAAGGCACAGGAACTTATAGCAGGTACCAAACAGTCACATGATTTTCGGTCCTGTTCTGAGGCTGGTGGATGAAAGAGGCCTCCCAGTTGTTCAATAGGAAGGATTTGCAAGAAATATGGAAGTGCCTGCTGTTCATTTGCAAATAATATCAAGGATAAGGAAATTCTAGTTTGTGCAGACAATACCAAGACCATGCCCTGTACCAATCAGTACCGGGTAAGATGTCCCAGGTCCTGGCCATGCGGTAGCCAAAGACTGTTTTGGGCAGAAAAGAATCTCAAGTATTTTGTAACAGCTCATGTCAAAGTTATTATGAACTTGGGAGCAGACCTCCTTAGTCGGATCTTCCTATTGTTACAAATGAAACGGGAAGCCCAAAGTCTAACTTCTGTTTAATGCAAAATAGCAAGCAGCACAGAAAATAATTAAAAGACAGATGTCATTCACACTGACCAGGGATGACGCTGGAAAAGGGTCAGTTGGGAGCATAATTGTAAAATACATAAAATTTAGGACAGTTTATATAGTTTTCTCTTAGTGCAAGTCTATGAAATCTAATCACGTGACACAAAATTGTTACTTTCAGGAAAAACGTATCCAATGAGCAGGTTGCAGGGTCTTCTCCCAGAGGAAGCGTAAGACATCCTGAAGAGATGATATCATTCATGAAAACAAACCTGAACTCATTGGTCTCCTAAAATCCCTCTTCCAGCTGCCAATACCGGAAAAGGAGTTACTCTTTGCAGAAATGTGTAAATGTACTACTCTGAATAAGATAGTTTCTGGGCCTACTAGAGCCATGAAACTTAGTAAGCATTTTTGAGGCTAAGTAATACTTCAGATCAATAAAAAACAATATCCATATTTGATTTTAAAATTTATCACTACACACTCCTTCATAAAGATATATAAAACCCAAACCCTGCACAGACGGATCTCCGACAGCGCCAACACCATAGCCCCCCTCAAGAAAAACAACAACACTCACGCCAAGAAAGCCAGATGGTTCACCACCAAACTTCGAGAATCCAGACGAACATGCCACCGCCTCGAAAACGCCTGGAGGAACTCCAAATCTACAGAGGCCCTCAACGACTTCAGAGCCGCCACCAAAGCCCACCACCAACTCATCAGAAAAACGAGAAAAAAGCAATTGAAGACAGGATCTCCACACACGCGCACAACAGCAAAGAACTCTTCAGCGTCATCAAGGAGTTCGCCCAACCCACCAGCGAGTCTACGGACATCCCTCCCTCACAAGACCTCTGCAACAAATTCAGCACCTTCTTCCACCTCAAAATCAAGAAAATATACGACAACTTCGACGAAGACAACCAACACACTGAACCCTCACCAGACACCCTGAAGCCAATGATCGACAACTGGACAGCCCTCACCACTGAAGACACACTGAAGACAATGAAGTCAATCCACTCCAGGGTCCCCATGGACCCCTGCCCCCACCACACCTTCAACAGAGCCGCCGCCACCATGGCACCCATACTCCGCCACACCATCAACCGCTCCCTGACGAACGCCTCATTCCCCGACGACTGGAAAAACGCCGAGATCAACCCCCTCCTGAAGAAGCCCTCGGCGGACCCCACCGACCTCAAGAACTACAGACCCATCTCCCTACTCCCATTCCCAGCGAAAGTCATTGAGAAAGCCATCAACAGCCAACTCGCCACCTTCATCGAAGAGCACAACATCCTCGACTCCTACCAATCCGGCTTCAGAAAAAACCACAGAAGAGAAACCGCCCTCCTCGCCGCAACAGACGACATCTTTTCCCTACTGGACAGAGGAGAAACAGTAGCCCTCATCCTCCTCGACCTCTCAGCGGCGTTCGACACAGTCTCTCACCGCACCCTAATACGCAGACTCCACGACGCAGGGATCCGGGACAAGGCCCTCGACTGGATCCACTCCTTCCTCTCCGGCAGAACGCAGCGGGTCAGACTCCCCCCTTTCCTCTCGACCCCTACACCAACCACCTGCGGAGTCCCCCAGGAGTCCTTCCTCAGCCCCACGCTCTTCAACGTCTACATGGCTCCGCTCGCCCCCATCGTCAGAACCTACGGACTCAACATTGTGTCATACGCAGACGACACCCAACTCATTCTCTCCTTATCCAATGAACCCAACACCGCCAGACACAACTTTCAAGAAGGGATGGAAGCCGTCGCCAAATGGATGAAAAGCAGCTGCCTACAACTCAACACTGACAAAACAGAAGTACTCATCATGGGCCCAAACCCCGACGCCTGGAACGACACCTGGTGGCCCCCCGCCCTTGGAAGCCCACCCACCCCACGGACCATGCACGCAACCTTGGAATCATCCTGGACTCCGAGCTCAAAATGGACCGCCAGATCAACTCCGTCGCATCCTCCTGCTTCCACACCCTCCGCCTCCTATGTAAGACCTTCAAATGGATCCCCCTCGAGCACAGAAAGACCGTCACTCACGCCCTCGTCACCAGCAGACACGACTATGGCAATGCACTCTACGCCGGAATAAAATAAAACCTCACCCTCAAGCTACAAAACATCCAGAACGCCGCCGCAAAACTGGTCTTCAAACTGCCAAGACACTGCCACATCTCCCAGCACCTGCGCACACTCCACTGGCTCCCCATCGAGGCCAGAATCACCTTCAAGATACTCACCCATGCACACAAGGCCCTCCACGACACCGGACCAGCATACCTGAACAACCGACTCAAATTCCACGCACATCGAAGGACCCTACGATCAGCCCAGCTCTCCTATGCCGTGGTCCCCCGCACCAGAAAGACCACATCGGGAGGCCGCTCCTTCTCTTTCCTCGCAGCCAGAGCCTGGAACGCCCTTCCACTCCACCTCAGACAGACAACATCGCTCCCCATCTTCGCGAGAAACCTCAAAACCTGGCTCTTCGACAGACCCCCCTCCTTGATGGACTGGAACCTGCACCCCACCCCCCCCCCAGCGCCTTGAGACCCTTACGGGTGAGTAGTCGCGCTTAACAAACACTGATTGATTGATTGATAAAACCATAATACTGCAATACATAGCAATATATGATGATGTTTTCAGACTATCATCCCACACTGTCTACACCAATAATTATCTAGGTAGCTGTGTATTATGTCTTAGTTTTGTGCAAGGTTTCTTGATGTGGGGTCTTGAAGGATGGGTTAATTTGTAGCTCCTACACCACTGTCGTGTAGTTCCTATAAGCCTATATAGGATCTGCGCATTTAGACAACAGATACTGTAGGATTGGTGTCCAGACTGATTCTAGACACCCCCACCGGGTATGTTAGCCTGTATACCAGCCAGCTCACAGTGCCACTAGAAACCCCTCTTACCAAGGAGAGAATAGTTCTTGGCAACTATTGAACATGACAACTCTGTCCCATCAGGGATCGTGGAAACAGTGCTATACTTTTCGCTCAGTCACTCGTGCTCACTTTGTCTCAAGGAAATACACAGAATAAACGGTGGGGACGTTTTCCAATAAGCATTTATTGAACCAGCGCCATTCTAGTGTAAAATAGGTGAGCTGAAACAACCATTAGACAGAAACAGATATAAATGATTAGAAGCACCAATAGAGAAAAAGGATGGTAGATTTCCACCAACGTGCTAAAACACTGAATACAGGCAAGTATACAAAATACATGACAGTAATAAAAGCATACTCCTACGATGCGACCTTACTAGATGTACCTAAGTGTACCTAGCATGTATGTAGGTGTAAAGCCAAGAATCCCTCTAGGATAAAGTCAACCCCATTACCTGAAGTGAGAGACTGTGGGACCCAGTCTTGGTCTCGAGATGGACACCCCGCGAGGGATGTCAGACCACTGCGAGCTGGAGTGTCTGCATGCAGGAACCTCAGCGTCTCATGTCAGTGTGTCAGAATGGAAGTCCTTTTCTCCTCTGTCTACCTCAGCAAGATAAGGTGTTTAAATACCCAAAGTGGTACCCTCAGGGGTTCTACCTTGCTGTGTCATGTCGGACTTAGGATGTCGGAAGGAATGACCCTTATATATAGTTATTATGCAGGAGATGGTAGTCCTGCTGAGTAACCAAGAATCCTCATGCATAGTGGATGAGGCTAGTTTTCAGGGAAAACCCCACGTCCTGTAAGCAGTACCGTAACTAGGTAAAAGGTCAGTCCCAAGAACTGTTAAGTAGTGTAATGGTAGGGGAGAATATAGGTGAAAGGTTAGGTGACTACCTGAGCCTATATTGGGGTACCTATATGAAACATAACACCACATGAAGATTTGTCCAGATTTTCTCCATATCTAGCAAAGATTCAGAGGGGAAAAGGGAGTCATTGTGCTGATGATACTTTAAATGATTCAGATGTCCTCTATGTCTTGTGGTAGATCTTGTCTGGTTACTATGATTAGTGCCTAGTCCACCTCAATTTCTTCTTGTATCCTTCAGCTCATGGTTTGGGAGTTTGAGAAAGGGAAGGGCTACAATTGTGCATCTCCAGTAAAGGAACTTTGATGGTGCAGTAGTATCTCACCCATCGACTACACACACCCATGGGTGTCTTTCTGGCTTTGGTGACTAACAGAGGGTTAAATTGCTTCATGTTCTCTTTTGAGAATTTTAAAATTCCTGTTCTCACAAGGGTCCAATGGGGACAACCTTAGGCTGAGGCAATTTTTCTGAAACAGTGGCACCTCTGTAGATTTTGCACCTGGTCCTGTGACTTCTTCAGGGTTCTCCTTTTCAGTTCTTAGGGGAAAAAAGTTGGTGTGATTCAAATAGGCATGAAAACTGCATAGCCAACTGTGCTTAGTATTTCACTGTAACCCTGTATATGAATTTATTTAAGCAATTTTTCAGTACCTGGCCTTGGGCATTCTTCACCTCTCCAGCCTGGATCAATTTCTTTATATCCTACTTAGCACAAATGTGTATCTTTTGAAGGAATTTCTGAGAAAAATCGAGGCAATATTGCATGCTTTATTTCTACGCTGTTGGAAAAAGTAACAGAGAAAAAGGGGTGGGTGGCAAGTTTGGCATCTGGAAGACGCCCTTTTTATTTCTTTCTTTTTAAAAAAAAAACTTTATTTATTATTTTCAAACGAAACAAAAAAAGGTAGCAGACAGGTCACTTTTTGGTCACATCTGATACAAATATAGAGACAAGGTACATGTGTCCAAATATCTAGATGACAGCGACATACTACAGAAAACACGGTGTATCAGGGTAATTGTCACTTCACAGCCGCAGGGCATTTTCAAGCAGAGTAAATGAGTTAGGGCATATAAAGGCAAAAAAGCTGCTGTATTTCTTGCACATGTGTATGGCAATGCGGGAGCCAAGTAGTTAAGCAAGCAAGGTGAGGCCCGTTTGAGCTAGGGCCTGGTGTCTGATAAGATAGAAGAGGTAGCCAAACGTGTTGTGTAAACAGTTTGTACAGGTGAGCTTATGGGTTTGGGCGCGTTTGTGGACTGTGAGCTGTTGCATCGGTGTGTGCAGCTACCCATGTAATGAACGGAGCCCAGATGTCTTTGGGTTTTGATGCAGTGGGCATCAGATCCCAATGCGCTGCAAGCATCTCCTGGCAGTAGGTCACGTCTTTTATCCACATGTTGACATTGGGTGCGTGGGGTGAACCCCCGTGTATTGCAATGCGGCGTTTGGCCAGGAGAAACATCATGGCCGACAGGCGTCCAACGCCTGGAGGGGCGTCAGCAACGTGGCCAAGGATGGCAGTGAGGGGGGTACGGGCATGCTGGAAGCCTGTCACTTCATGAGTAATATCGAATACCCTACCCCAAAACAGTGAAATGGGGACGCAGTGCCATGCCAGGTGTAGGAAGGTGGCTTGTGTGTTCACACAGCGCCAGCATGTGGCGTCCGGTCGCAAGTAGGGGTGGGTGTAGTGGGCGTAGCGGGGCTACGCGGAGTGCCACGGAGACGGAACCAATCTCCGCACACTCCACGTAGCTCCGCTACGCGCCACTCGCCTCGCCCGCAATATTAAAACATTATAAATAAGAATTTAAACACCTACTTTATTACGGCGTCCTGGTCTTCCTCCTTCTCCATCGCGTCTTCTTCTGGAAAACTGCGCATGCGCTGGTGCCCGCGCATGCGCATTCCTCGTGAGAAATGCGCATGCGCGGGCGCCCGCGCATGCACAGTTTTGAAGAAGAAGTCGCAATGGAGAAGGAGGGATGCCCGGGGACGCCGCCGATAAGGTAAAGTGTTTTAAATTCGTATTTATAATGTTTTAATAGTGCGGGCGGGAGGCGGGCGGGAGGCCATCTCCGCTCCGCCCCGAGTGTGCAGAGATTTGCCTGTTCCGCCTACTTTACGGAACGCGGAACAGGCAAAATTCCGCACATTCCGTGGGCGGAACGGAGGTGTCCGCCCACCCCTAGTCGCAAGCCCATTTTCTGTAGTTGCAATGGTGTACGGTATAGCCTGTGCAGATATTTGAAATGTATTAACCGTAGCTTATAATTTGGAGATAGACGTTTGAGTTGAGCGCAGCAAAAGGCCCATTGTTTGTCAGTGGGTGGTGGATCCAGGTCTGTGTCCACTGCACCAGCGCATTAGGTGCAGTGATCGGGTAAGTTTGTTGTGTGATGTTATAGATGCGGGTTATAAGCTTCTTGGGCGAGGGGTTCACTAAAATGTTTTCCAGCGAGAGTAAGGGTGTAGGTGCAGTGGGAAATGAACTGTGTTTTTGCCGACAGTTAGCCCTGAGTTTGTGATAAAGTAGGAGGTCCAAGAGAGGGGCGCGTGCGTTGTCCAGGTTTTGTGGCCGAGTGAAGAACTCGTTAGCCGGGTATAGGTCGGCAAAAGTGGATAGACCCATCCGTCGGGCTCTTTGTATGGAGCCAGTGTCCTGCATTGGGGGGAAGCTTGGGTGGTTGGTCAGGGGCATGGATGGGGCGTATAATATTGGTAGGTTCGCCCGGCGTCGAAGTCCCTCCCAGGCCCAGCGTAGATTTTCTACTGTATTAATTTCTGCGTTAGGCCTTTTGTAGGTGTAATCGATAGCAGCTGGGAGAGGTGCCGGGAAGGCAACATCCCTTTCTACCGCCACGTGGGGTTGAAACGGGATAGGATGGACCCAGTAGTGAAGGTATTGGGCCTAAGCGCTCAGAGCATAGAGTTCAAAGTCCGGTGCCCCAAGACCTCCCTGTGTCAATGGAAGAGTCAGGATCTCCCAGGAGATGCGGGGTTGTTTACCCGCCCAGACGAGAGAGATTAAGAGGGAGAGTAGCCGTTTGAAGAAGGCCTGCGTGAGGGGGATGGGAATGTTGGCAAAGAGGTACAGGAACTTGGGCAATATGATCATTTTAGCGATTGCTATCCTGCCAGCAAGCGACAGTGGCAGTTTAATCCAAAAGGAAATCTTGCTCTCCAGCCAGGTAATGAGTTGACCGTAATTCGGGCACCAGATTTCCTGTATTTCACTAGAAAGCCATACCCCACGGTATTTGACCGCTGAATCCGTCCAGGTGAGCTGGAAGTCAAGGTCCAACGAGATTGAAGCCGGTGTTAAGGCGAGGAGGGTCGACTTGGACCAGTTAACCTGTATACCTGACATGCCACCAAAGAGGAGAATCTCGCGCAGCACGGGGTTGAGGTTCTAGTCTGGCTCCCGAATGTATAGTGTGATGTCATCTGCATAAGTTGATATGATCAAACCCCTGTCTGTGAGACCAAGTCCCCTGGCTGTGTGGTGTTGATGCATCCTGGCTGCGAGAGGTTCCATAGCTATCGCGAATAGTAAGGGGGACAAAGGACACCCCTGCCTAGTGCCTCGGGCTACTGGAAAAGGTTCCGACAGTAAGTCGCTAACCTTGAGTCTGGCAGTCGAGTTGGTATAAAGTAAATGAATGAGTTTCAGGAAATTAGGGCTCATGCCAATCCTGGGGAGTATGGTAAAACGGAACGGCCACTGAGAGAATCGAATGCCTTAGTAGCATATAAGAACGCAGAGAGCGCAGGTAGGTTAGGGTCTAAGTGATGAAGTATAGAGAAAAAAGTACGTAGGTTGTGAGAGGTGGACCTCCCGGGGATAAAGCCGGATTGGTCCGGTCTAGCGATAATGGGCAAAAGCGGCTGCAATCTGTTGGCAATCAGTTTGGCCAGTATTTTCGCATCAATGTTAATAAGGGAAAATGGGCGGTAAGAATCACACTTATTTGCCGGTTTATCTGGCTTCAGGATGGTCACAATCACAGCTTCGCGCATCGTCGGGGGGAGGTGGCCTAGTTCGAGGGATTCTTGGTATACGTCTAATAAGTAAGGAGCCAGTTCAGTAGCATAGGTTTTATAGAAAGAAGCTGGTAAGCCGTCTAGGCCAGGCGCTTTGTCTCCAGGTAGGCTGTTAATGACCTGGACAATATCCTCTTTGGTGGATGACACGTCTAAATATTCATGGTGGGCATTGCTTAACCAGACCAACTCGATGGAGTCTAGGTAGGTCTGCAACTCCGCGTGCAGGCGGGTCTGGGTCGCAGTGTAGAGAGATTCATAGAATCTCTTCATTCTGTCTAGGGTGGCAGACTGTCCACGTGCAGAGCTAGAGTCATCCTCCAAGAGCTCGGTAATGTAAGCGGAAGCGCGATGTTGTTTAAGTGAGTAGGCTAGGGCTTTGCCCGGGCGATCCCCCTCTCCGTACCTGCGGGCTTTGGCATTTCTACCCAGGAAGTTTGTCTCACGGAGCACTTCGTCATCGTACTCCGAAATTTTACTACGAATAGTGGCGAGGTGCGATTTTAGGCCCGTGTGGAAGTGTAGCGTCTCCGCCTGTTGTATTTCCCTCTCTATTCGTTCCAGGGTGGAGCGGATGGATTTTAACACCCCGTATTGTTTTGAAATGCAAACCCCATGTATAACAGTTTTGAAGGCTTCCCAAAGTGTAGAGGGGGAATCAACAGATCTAACGTTTGTAGCAAAATATTGTTGGAGTTCCTCCCGGACCTCCTCACGAAATACTGTGTCACGCAGTGCATGTGATGGCAGACGCCAACTTAAAGCATGCAGCTTAGTTAACGGTACGGTCCAAGTCAGCTGAGCCGGGGAGTGATTGGACAGTGTGCGTGGTGTGTGTTTAATGCTAGTGGTCCAGGAGGCTACAGCCTGGGTGACCAGCCAGAAGTCCAGCCAAGACCAGGCATTGTGACAGGAAGAGATACATGTACCCTCGCGAGTGTCTGGGTTCCATAAGCACCAAATGTCTATGAGGCCATAATCCAGTGCTACGGTGTTAAGTACTTCGGTAGTTTTGGGGTGTAGCTGCCTAGAGGTGCCCACGCAGTCCATTGAGTCTTGCATGACTGCATTAAAATCTCCTCCCCAAATAATTGTGTCGTCTCCGAGCAGAGCTATCTTGGACCAAATGGTTTCAAAGAGAGCAGGGTCATCAATGTTAGGGCCATAGACGGCCGCTAGGGTCAGCGGTGTTGTATGTAGCGTACCTTTCAGCAATACATAACGGCCCTCAGGGTCCACATGTGATTCAATTGTAGTCCAGCCCACATTTCGTCGGATTAGTATTGCAGTGCCTCGGGCGTAATTGGAGTACGTGGCAGAGTGTATCTCCCCCCAATACCTATTGTATAACTTAGGATCCGCGGCATGCATGAGATGCGTTTCCTGGAGGAAACAGATATCTATTTTGTGTCTGATCAAGCAGGCATGCGTGAGTCTCGCCTTTCTGTGGTTGGTCAGACCACGTATGTTCCAGGTTAGGAACGATACTTCGGTCATTTGATGTGGGGTGTAGCGCAGCAAGGTGACCACTCGTATGTGATGAGCGGTCTATTAATAAAATGAAGGATGTCGCTGCCCAGTGAACCTATTTGTCGCTGAGAGTGGTAGAAGCTGTGTCTTGTGATGCTCGTAGGAGCGAAAGGAGTAAGTGACCTATTAGTGCCTGCGAACATCCGACTGTACATGCTTAAAACCAAACACCTCCCCCTCCCACTCCAACCCCCCATCAAGGTTGAGAGCCCGCTAACCCCCCCCAAACATACCCAAAACTAGAAAAGACAAAATAAGCCCTGGGAAATCTCCCTGTGGGGGCATGGGTTGCCGGCGAACTGGCCTGCATTGGGGGCAGGGTGGCCGGGCATACAAATCAGCACGGGAGGACAGTCATAGAGCGCAGATCAAGAACAGTAATTGTACTGACAGTGGAGCATAAACTACTGGAGAATAAAAAGATACTATAACGTTGGAGTTGAACTAAGGGCATAACAGAAGTTGTCCTATAAGCATGATCCCATGTTCAATCGTTATCGCTGAGACTATACCACAACTCCGCGTTTAGGGGCGTTCTGGGGAGGACCGTCCCGGACAAATATGTTTGGTGAATTTAAGCGCTGATTTAGCGTCAGTGAAGAAATGTGCTTGGCCGTTGTGGGAAATCTTCAGCTTCGCCGGATAGAGCATTGCATAGGGGATTTCAGCGCGTTGAAGAAGGCATTTTGCGGGCAGGAATTCTTTACGTGCGGCCTGAACCGTGGGAGTAAAGTCCGGAAAGATAGATAAGTTATTGCCTTGGCGAGTTATTGGGCCATGTTCTCTGGCTGCTTTCAGGATTGAGTCTCTGTCGCGGTAGTTTAGTAGGCGCGCAATGATGGGCCTGGGTGTGCCACCCACGGGCGGTTTGGGGCCAAGCGAGCGATGCGCGCGTTCAACCACAAAGACTGCAGAAAGAACTGTTGGAAAGAGTTCACGAAACAAAGTCTCAACAAAGAGCTCCATTTTGAGAATAGCTGTGGTTTCCGGAATCCCAGCTATGCGCAGGTTGTTGCGCCGAGAGCGCGCTTCCAAGTCTTCGTTTTTTGCCTTTATTAATGTAAGAACCCTTTCCATATTTAGGAGGTGCTCCTTGGATTCGACTTGGTATTCATGGGCTTCTTCCGCGCAGTTCTCCAGGGCGTCTAATCGGGTTTCATGAGTATTCTCTTGGTGCTTTACCGTGTCGAGCCCTGCTGTCACGGCGTCGAGTTTAGAGTCCATAGATCTTAAATTGGAACGGACCTCCAGCATGATGTCACGCAGGTCTTCATCCTGCTTGTCGGCCGACTTGGGAAGGTTCACCATCAGACTCAGAGCCTGCTTCCCCAGCGCGGGTTCTGTGCTTATTCTCGAAGGGCAGTTTGGACTGTTTGGGGTCATTTTTCCACATGACGAAAAAGTGTACAACTGTTAGGCCGGGTGAAATGGTACACACTGTGGAAGCACTGGTGCTGATGGCTGTGTCCGCAGGAGCAGATGGCAAAGCACACGCCGTGTCAGCTGAGTTCTGGGCCCATTGCCTGGACAAACAGCACTCAAGGGGCCAAGACGGGGCTACAAGAGTAATGCCAGTGAGGGGAAGAACGGGGCGCAGCAACCCCAGAGGCGACGGGAAAACAGTACCACATAGGGCACCACACCCCGCCCCAAACCGGCACCCCCACCGCACCCGCTCAGTTCCTCACAGCACTGTGTCCCAGGGCCCTATCAGCCCCCACCCGGCCCTGGGCAAGCGCGCAGCCTGTAGCACCCAGTGATCACCTAACGGCGACCGCCACAGTTGACAGAGCCCCCACAACCCAGCACCCGGAGATTGGAATCAGGGCCAACAGGCCTACTCACATGACCACAGGGCCAGGCATCTGGGTGTCGCAGGATCAGCTTTCACGGTGAAGATGGGCCTCGGTTCCACGAGGCGCAGTAGCAGCAGTCTCCGGCTCCTCCGCAGTTCTCTTCACGGCTCGTAGCAGCTTGGGTCGCGTGCCTCACCGCAGCTCCCGATAGCGAGCAGGGCCACCGCCGTTAATAACCTCCCACCTGGTGCACCGCAGGCACTCGCCAATATCCGCCGCGGGTAGGGACCTTGTCAGCCCCCCTGAGGCCGCGATACACTCCGGGCTTCGGCACAGGTCGGCGGCGCGCCCCTGTGTACTGCGCAGCCCCGCCAATCCACCCGGTGCTCTCTCCCTGCGTCCCGGGCGAGAGATGGAGGGACCGCCGCTCAGGGGCGGCCGCAGCAATCTACACAGCGGTCCATCGTAGCCACTCAGGGAAGGAAGGCCGCACAACAGAGGTCCCCACTCTGGCTCGTCCCGGCCTCGAGGGCACTCCGCTGCGCGGTCCACGTAGCCACCTTTCAACTTCACCGTGTAGCCCAATAGAGGTATGGGCGTGTTCCTCGTCTTGTGCCCATTCAAATGCTCAAGGGCAGGAGGCGCTGGCTCTCTGTTATACAAAGGATGGTGCAGGATAATGTGCCCGGCCGGCAGAGCCCCTTCAGAAGGCGACCATCTTGCTGCTCGGCCAAGCCACGCCCCCGCCCTTTTTATTTCAATGTAGACTCAAATTGAATTGAATTAGGCATGTGGTCTAAGTAGTACAGAAACCACACAATAACTTACTATAACTAAGCTTTGAAAACATAATTCTTGAAGGATATTAGTTCCTCATTATTTTAGGTAATGCACCAGCAGGGTTAGAAGCAAGACAATCTACAGCAGAGGTCTTCAAACTTTTTGATGCCGAGACCCCCCTGTCAAAAAATGTTAGGCGTAAGGACCCCCTCCGACAAAAAATTCTAGAACTTGGTACTCATCATCATCCACAACCAAAAGCGCCCCAATTACCACGGCAAATCATTTCACGGTGGGGAAATAGTATTAAACAGTGTTTAGCAAATCAAAGGTTTGTGGGTGACTGTGGTTCTGTGTCAGAGGCTTACTACACAGCTCAATTACAAAATCTCCAAAACGAATTGCCCAAAAATGCACAAATGGTACTGTACTTTATTTTTCAACAAACAAAACATAATTTGACTCAATTGGATGATAACACCTTTCTGAATCAGTGTGATGGGTGTGCCTGTTTTTCTCCAGAGAGACGGTCAATCTGTGGATGTATCCCTGGACATTCAGTACAGTGGGAGGCTTAGTGTCTGGAAGGAGAATGGCACCCATTGTGAACACGTGTTCCCATGCATTTGGTGCAGGTGGAGGACAACATGTTTCACGGTCAGACTGGCTCAACTGAGCCTTCGTCTTGGAAAGGCCTTCGCAGGGTGAGGGTCAGAAGAGAGGTAGTGAAAGTTAGCAAAACACACTTGTCTAGAGATGGAAGCCAAAAGACACCAGTTGTTTCTTTTTGTGGGTGAAGTTCATTGTACCCAGAGGCCGGTAATCTAACAGACAGGTAAACTAGATCATTCAAGATCACACAGGCAGTCGGCGAGGAGCTGAGTAGCCTCCAAATTAGCACACACAGCGATTCTGTGAGAGCCTGGCCTTGACATGAGACAGACAGCTGTTTACCGCACGCCATTGTCTCCTCCTTCTCCCCTCCCCGGTACCTGGGTGATTTATGACGATTCATTGCTGACAAACTTATAGACCAGTCATGGAAAATGATGCCACGAGAGAACAGTTTTGGCACACATTGGTATTCAATACCACAATGACAACAGCATATATGCGGAGGCACCATTCAGCGTTGAGTCACGTGCTTAGTTTAGGACACAAAATCTCATTGCAAACAAAATGGCGGGATGTGTTCTATATGAACTGAAGACCCACAAAGCATTCACTGCTCCAGTGTGTCAAAGATATTGTATTTTATTGTAATTGCATTTATATAGCGCTTATTACCCCTGACGAAGTGTCAGAGCGCTTTTTCAGCGAGTAGCATGCTTCTCCAGAACCCATAAAGGATTAGTGGGGAATTAGTATAGTGAAAAAGGAAAGTAATTAGAATGGTGGATATGGTATTATGTTATTTGGATTGAGAAGGATAGTGGAGGGATGTTTTGGAGCTCGCAGCAGTAGTAGGAGGCTTGGGATGAGTAAAAGGGAGACGGAGGGTGAAGAGTCAGAGTGAAGGGTTTAGAAAGGCTTGTTTTGGGGGTGGAGGGGGATCAGAATAGTAAAAGAGGTATGAAAAAGTTAAGAATGAACTAAATGGACATTTCTAGAGTTAGTGCTTGGCCACGTTTGCTGACTAATGCTATGATTTTACTCAGGAGAAGATACTTATGCATTGAAACTGTAGTTGTATCTACATGGTTGAATAAATGTTCTGGCATATTCTTATGTTTTGCTGTATTACCGCAAATAGTACTTCTATTGCTCATCATTTATAGAAGCTTTCTTAATACATTTGAACTACACAATTTAAAATACTCCATGTTTTGAAATCTTTTTTCTTTGCAAAACACATGAATAAACATAATTTTGTAATTACAAATGTCATTTTTCTAATGTGTATAGCACCAATATCTTTCTTTGCAGGACATAATTATCTGTTTCGAACCACAGCTGAAAATCAGAAGGCTATTTAGGTTTCCATGATCCCATATTCACCAATCTATTTAGAACTTTTTGACAAAAAATGATGTCCTCAGATGAACTCTCCCAGACCGGTTTTAAATGATTCCTCCACGTGATAAAGTTTTTTGTACTACAAAAACCACCACATCAAGTAAGGTGCAATCATGGATGCTTTACACATGAACAAATAACCATCGCTTTTTTGGAAAGTGTGGCAACTGTAGTTGGACAAAGGCATCATATTAATCTGCTGCGTCAAGAATAAAAACGGAAAGAACATGGAAAATAAACATTTCAATGTCACAAAAATGAATATGAAACTGCTGCTACAAAAACAGAAAGTACACCGAAAATAAACACCATTCCACAGTCATAAAAATTAACCGGCGCCTTTTTCCTGTCCCCACCCACCCACATAGCTCAATCAAGGAAACAGATAAGAATCTGTGTGTGTGTCTTTGCGGATAGTTTCAGTGTATGTAGTCTGCAGCTGAAAAGCCAGGGCATTGGGGATGAGGAGGGGGCTTACCTAATTATTCCTGGAAGCTTCGGGTTGCCTTGGAAACCAGCCGGGAAGGAGATCCTAATGCAGAGGCAGCAATGAGCCACGAAGATGAGTTGGAAAAAGGAACACGAGGTGAAAGCAGCGACGGCCAAGAAAGACAACTGGATCCAGTGAAAGGCAGCAGTGACAGCGCAGAACTCCGTGGAAATACAGCCTGCATTAGGAAGGTGCTGGTCCATCTTATGGACAAAGTTCGCGGGCATTTCCTGGTGTGCATGCTGCAGTCTCTCTGATTGGAGGACAGGCATTGATGACGTTGCCACATTATGATTGGCTTATTTTGCCCTGTCCTCCAATCAGAGAGGCTCTTGAGATGTAATTATTTCGAATCCAAAACGAAACGTAAACGTTTTGGATTCGAGGCAGCAGTGAGGCAGGTGAATGCGCGACCCCTTCCAATGACTCCACGCCCCCCCTGGGGGTCGCGCCCCATAGATTGAAGACCTATGATCTACAGGCATCAACAAACTCCTAATTTTCGCATTGTTCAAAGCCACACCAATAAACAGAATCAAAGCACCAAGGATATCTAACACAATCGGTCCAAACCCATGTTTCAATCTCTTCCAACCAACAGCATCACTCATCTCATTCCTATAGTAAACCCATGGGAATACCACAGCAAGATAACAGCTTCCTATCCAATTACGAGACAGGTTAAAATAGGCACTCTTACCACAAACATAATGCATTCCTCTAAATATAGCTTATCATCAATACTATAACTTCTTTCCCACTCACTTTCTCCAGCCATTTGTATTTAACTAGTATTTTGAAAATTCTGTTGCACCATACACAACAACCATCATTTCATATGTTCCATTCTTAATCTCGGATGCACATTCAAATTCCTAAATTTCTCTTCGGCTTCTATTTGCATCCTAATCTCACTCGCTTTCTCCCAGTTTCCTCTGAATTTTCAACCTTCTTTCATTATACTCCTTAGTAAACTCCCACTCTTCTTCACTTAAGCTAAACACAAACTCATTTTTGGTTAATATTTAAGTTAGGTTGTGCAGTCAAGGTCAAGTGCTAACAATAGTTAAACAATTCCCAAAGTCTTTAGATGCAGGGAGCTCTTCCAGTGAATCTTAGAAGGTTCAAGGATATGGAGACAGAAATTCTCTATTATGAAAAACACTAACATAAGCATTACAGGGAAGCGAATTTTCAGAGTGGTAATTGCAAAGGTTTCACCCTATACCCCCAAGGAAGGTAAATATGTACAAAGGAAGCAATCCTTATCATTCATACACTAGTGTACTCCTCTAATAAATTTGAGTATAAATTCTCCCTATCATTACTAATAAATTTATACACATGTGTTAACTTCATGTTTATCATATCATTGTGTACAGTGATCAATTCAACTTGTGGTGGTGAGACATATTCAACTGGAAAATCAAACATGACAATAGGCAAACTAAAATTTGTGATATGATTACCAATGCAAAATGTAATAAACATTTTGCAGCACCTTTGACTGCAGTTTGCCATCCTTTAGTAAGCAAAAATGAAAAATGAGACAGAAACCCAACTTATAAATAGGTATAAAACTAGGAATCAAGCTTCAATTGCTTCAAATGTTTATATTATTAACTTAGTCCATGGAATTCAAGAAGCTCTGCTATCTTTGTCTGGATACCTAAGGTATAAAAGCAAAACAAATAGTCCTTCTTGTTTTTCCTAATATTTTCAGCTCAAAATCCATCAAAAACGGTTTTTCTTTTTTTTATTGAGTTCAGGAAGGATCTTCAAAAATGAACTGGCAGCAATTTGATAATTCAGGCTTCCCCAACTACTTCTTAATCTGCATGGAAACTGAGGATAAATAAGTCTTCAAGGGTGATACATACTTTTTGTTTGGTCTTTCTTGTCGGTCTTTTCAGTACCGGTGATTAATTTTCCTTGATTTCAGAACATACTTAAATTGTCTCTGGCTCTTCTCTAATTGACTCTGGCCTATGAACCTTCCAGTGCAATCTTTTGCTTTTTCTCACTGACTCAGCCCAAATGTCTCCTCGATTTTCAGTTGGAGTTTCAATCTCTTCTTCTTGTTGCTCGTGGTATTGCTGTTTGATGTTTCTTCTTCTTGAATCTGATTCTTGTTTTCTTCACTCCCTCTGGAACTTCTCCTTCTTCCCCCTCTAGAACCACTCAACAAATTCAAGCTTGACACTGTGGATCAGTGTTTTTGTCACCACTTTTTCATCTGTAGTCTTAACTCTCTTCCTGTGAGCTGCATGCTTTCTCTGTAGGATACCAGCATACTTCACAACAGTTTCAAAAAGACAGCCAGCAGTGGTGTTTCTGGACGACACTCAGTGGCGTAACACAGGCCCCAGCAGCCCCCGCGGTGCGGGGGGGGCCCCGAGCTGCAGGGTGCCCTCTCAGCACGGTACTCTGGTCCGAGAGCTCCTGATAAAATCCGGAGCGGGGGCCCCTCCGTGCACCTTGCAGGGGGGCCCCCTCAAATTTCGTTACGCCACTGACGGCACTGGTCAAATATCCCAATCTTATAGTTCTCTTATGCCCACTCCTGGAGTTCTGACTGCCCACAAAACTCAATCCTTGGTAAATGCTTTCACAATATTAGGAGGGCAACCTAATTTCCTTGTTCATATTGAACTTTCCAATTCGATTTGCATGTATCTGTAGTCACTCTTTTGTTTTCAATTACTTTCCATATCTCGTTTTTCAATTAATTTCCAGACGTTGGTGTCTTTTTCCATAATGTTCTCTTTATTAAGTATCCAATTCCACCACACTCAAAACAGACCCAGTCAACGCGTTTTATCCCTTATAGGGACTTTATCAGGGCAATTGATTTAGCCTCCTTCTCAAAAGTCTTCTTTTCCATTCATCCCTGTTTAAATGTCTGGGCTCCTTTCGAGCAGCCTTTTAGTGTGTGTGTCCTAATCCTATCCGATCGATCTGATAAGACTAGGACACACACACCGAAAGGCTGTTCAATGTGTCCTCCTAATATTGTGAAAGCATACTTCACAACAGTATTAGTAACAAGAATTATCTGGAGGGGGACTTTCCGCCATAGATCGATGCATCAGCCTGGCCTTTACAGTAGTCTAATACAATGGCATCACTTATCGATAAAAATGGTGCTGAGGAAATGCATGGGATTCTCATAGCTCTCCCCATAAAGATGTCATGTGGAGAGAGACCAGTTTTTTCTTTAGAGTGTTTCTAATGCTTATAAGTACAAGTGTTTCAAGGGCCTTGAGGCATACACTTTTCTAGCTTGGATTTTATAATTTTATTCATTTTCTCAACCACACCGAAGCTTCTGGTCTGTAACAGCAGTGGAACATTTGCTCAATTCGTAAAGCTGTACACAGGAGCTTTAGGGTCTTTTTTATTTTTTTATTTCTTTATTGATTTTGATAGGAGCTTTAGGGTCTTGTTTTTGAAATGGTTACTTTTGTCTGTCTCAATTGAAGTAGGCATACCGAATCTATAGATCAACTCCCTCAATAATAGTCATAAAATCTGCCTGTTAACCTAATGAATGATCCCTAAGACTTTCCTATGTGACTCATGGTCACTAATGTTCACTTTCCCTGATTTTCTGACAAGTAAAACATCTTTGACATAGATCTTGGCTACAGCTTAAAACAAGTCTCATGCCAATATTTTCTAAAATCCCTAACCTTACCATCTCTCCCTACATGAGTTTGGCCATGGATTAACCTGGCCATAGCTGGCATTATTGACTCAGGAAGTACATTTTGGTGTTCTGGATTACCATATATCATTATAGTCTTTTTTAAAACCAGCTGTTTCCCATCACCATCACAAATTTGCACTCTCAAAATACAAATCCCACAATGCACTACCAAAGTGCACTGCCACTCAGAGCATTCTGCCCTACTAATAGTCACACTCCTTTGCTCTGGAGCAGCTCTGGAACACTGCAAATAATCTAATTTGGACCTGGCCAAACGGAAATCAGGGAATGCAGAGAGATTGCAGAATGGGGGAAATGGTATCTTGGGGTAGATCAATTACCTTATCTTTAATATTTCCCCCTCTGGGTCACCAAAATTTGGGCGGCTATCTTTTGGATAATTTGTATGATTTAAGCACCAGTAGCGAGTTCGGGGATTATGCTGTCCTCAAGAATAGATGAGGCAAGGTGTCCCTAGAGACAAGATTCAAAACAACCTTTCAAAATACAGTCCATAATAAAGACTGACTAAAAAGGGAGCTTGAGATCCACAAATCAAAAACCATGAAGCTGTATTAGAGTATTAAAGTGTAATACACAAAGACAAAAATATAGCTGTCTCGGGTAATCAGTCCTAAAGCTCAGAATCAATTGCCATGAAGGCTTTTAGTATTTAAAACAGAAGCGGCATTGGGCAAAATCTGAACAATAGGCTATGTTCAAAATGTGCAGCAAATCAATAAATGGACAGCATGCCTAGAAGAGACCCAAAAGATCTGTCTCACATCCAAATTGAGGGCCTTTGATAATAATTTTCACCAATGAAGGCAATAGAAATTACAAAGCCAGCATGGGTTGAGCAAATGTAGATATTCAACTTTAAATCAATCTTCAGCTTTATAAAACATCATATCATATAATACCACAATTCTAGCACTATCCCCCTAAATGAATAGTAATTATGCTCTCTTCTGATCTAATGCCGTTGGAGGTGTTGGAACAAATCTGTTTACATAAATATTGGAAAGACTCATAATTGAATGGACTACAGTGTGCGAGTACGAAAAGAGGAGCTTTGAAAAGAACATAAAAATTTACTCTGGAGTTCGTAGAGAGCATGCAACTTTAAAACAAATTGTACACATTTTGCTGCGTACAGTGTCAATGAGAAATATAAACACACAAAGAATTTTAGGAAGCAGCAGTCATATAAATACAAAACGAAGTTGAGGCCTTGTTTAGCATAAGTCAGGAAAACATAGTTCTGTGCATCCTAGCCTTTTTGTTTTACTTGTATTAGGTTTATGTTAATATGCACATCAAATTTAAATCAGAAAATAGCTTTATCAAGTGCTACAGAAAGTGTGGGAAAGAGCAACAATTCGCCCAGTTTTAATGCAAAATTAGGGTGAAGATAGAACATGGAAGAATATGTGCGGAAAACAATTCTTAAGTAGCAGAGGAAGAGTCCACAAGCTGATTGAAAAGTACAATTATTTTCTAGCCTTAAACTAGCATATGTTACACAATGTATGAAATATGCAAACATTGGACTAAAAAAACAATTTTTTCCTTCTGAAATGTTCTGTTAGGGGGGACCGCCATGCGAGTTATGGAGGTACTGCCTCCATGCACCAGAAGAAAGTTTTCTTTTTCTTTTTATCAGGGCCACTATTTTTGTGCTGACAAGAATTAAACTCTTGGTTTTGGCAGTTTGATTCTTGTCAAGAAAAGAACTTTGCAGAACGGGCGCAGCAAACATGGCTCCCTATCGGTAATGTTCAGAGCCTTCAATGAAGCAATTACTACTGGTCTAGTAATGGTTTGAAAACTCTTTTCCTGCTCTGGCAATCACAACGGATGGAGAATGGACAGGAGAATGAAAAAGTGGAGAGGCAAGGGAAACGAAATGGTGGATCAGTGCAGCAAATTCAAAATCCTTGCCTGCATTCTCTGGCAGTTCACATTCATTAACAGATAGGGAAACGTTTATGCTCTTCTGTTTACATAGGGTGTTGATAGAGGTAAAGACAGAAGGAAAGCAATCTATTTGCCTTTTATTAAAAATATTAAAAGGGCCAGTGATTTGACAGTGATTAAACTATTAACACATTTTTGTCAGAAATTGTAGACTTCATATTGTTTGCCACAATTTCCACATTACAAACTCCTAAATTTCTTCTGTACCCTGAAGAAATCTGGCTGGCATCAGTGAGAAAATGGTTGCAAAGACGTCATTCTGAGTTATGCGGTAACATGGGGCTGCAAAGCACACTGATTCAAACACCATTTGCTCTTGATGCCGTCTGTTTTTGAATGCGATTATTACTTTTGCAGTAAACTGGGAACAATATTTGCGCCTGAGTAGAAGATAACTATATATTACAGTTAAAGTGCCATGTTAATTAAAATACCCTCTTAATAACGTGCAGCTCTAGGGTGCAAGTCACATTAGAGCTGCATGACCTTAAAAAATCCACCCTCTGATCTCATGTCTCCTTTTGCTTTCAGAAGCTCTGGGCGCTTTGTAATATGTCTATAAAGTCCGATAGGGAGATCATATCTCAAATGTTCTTGCACAGCTCCTGCTGTTTTCAGATTATTGGAGAATTACGAAATCATAAATCACCTAGAATTAGAAAAACACTCCAGGAATATTATAGGCTTGGAATTATTTTTTGCACAATGAAAAGTAGGTGAAAATAATTAGTCATAGATCCGTTATACCTTTCCTCAGTGTGTTAAAATCCTACTAAATATTGGTGCAGGCGACGAAATTATGCGATTGTGCTCACATAGAGAACTAACTAAATTTTATGTGAATGCCTGTATATTAAACACATGATTGCCTTGCTAAGGAGGCATCAAGAGCTCAGTTTAATTGTTTAGCAGTAAATGCATTTGTGTAACACAAGAGGGACTGATTTCAACGAAGAACTTGCTTTCAATGAGGACCTTTGATTGTGATTATCAGTTGTAGATTTTCAACTGGGGAAAAAGAGTGACCAGGAAAAATGAGGTGAATATTAAGAGGGAATTGAGTATGAGGGGCTGAGGAGTTGAAGGGTCATCTAGGAGTTAAAAACAAAAACACCAGAACAAGCATTGGCAAAGCCAACAGGTATAGCTCTAATGTACTAATGCATGCAAACATGGGCAAGCACAAATGCACACGCACTATTTGTGCAGTGTCACTGTGTAAACTGGGCACGATTGGGGAATAGAAGACATGGCACAGATCTAGGAAGCACAGACATCTGACTGCATCAAGGCGAGACAAATAGTTTCCTCACATTTGTGCATGCCTGTGTTCACATACCTTAGAACATTAAAAACCAAACTTTTGGCTGTATCAATACTTAGGGCCCCATTGCGATGGCGGTGGGACCGCCACCATCAGGCTGTCGGTGGTGGTCCTACGGCCATCGGACCCGGCTGGACCGCCCGCTGCATTATGATGGTGGGCAGATGTAGTGCGAGCGGAGAGACTGACTGCCATGCATCCGACATGCTCAAGGAGCCCGTCGGAACGTCGGAGGTATTACAATCCCTACACCCCAACCGATAGGGGTAAAGTTACCTCCCTTTGCTATGACCACTTCCTGCGAATTGTGGCATATTTTTGACCCAGAATGCACTGTTCTCCCAAAAATCAAAATTCTCTCCTTGATTGGTGTGCATGTGTAACCCAGCCCAGAGATGTGGCTAACAACTCACTACAAATGCAAAAAGAACAATTGATGGACAGAATGCAGAACAATGTCATACATTCACCCCAGTACAGAGATCTGGGCCTAAATCCATTGTTTTTTTGCTCACCATGCCATTCCAGTTTGGACCCAGCCATATGCAAATCAGTCTTGACCCTGCGACCAATGCGAACAGTCCAGCCCGAACTGCCAGGCCAGGTCCTCCCTGGACTGGAAACAAGCATCCTAGGACCGGTTTCAGGGTTTCACCCCATATCAGCCAGGATAGCTTGACTCCAGTGGCATGGAGAGCACGGGACCCACGTCTGGGCATGCCCGTCCCCATCGGGGTGACAAATGCAAAAAGAACAATTGATGGACAGAATGCAGAACAATGTCATACATTCACCCCAGTACAGAGATCTGGGCCTAAATCCATCGTTTTTTTGCTCACCATGCCATTCCAATTTGGACCCAGCCATATGCAAATCAGTCTTGACCCTGTGCCCAATGGGAACAGTCCAGCCCGGGCTCACTGTGCTATCGTGGCTGATGAGGGGTGAAACCCCGAAACCGGTCCTAGGATGCTTGTTTCCGGTCCAGGGAGGACCTGGCTTGGCAGTTCGGGCTGGACTGTTCCCATGAGGCACAGGGTCAAGACTGATTTGCATATGGCCAGGTCTAAACTGGAGTGGCATGGTGAGCAAAAGAATGATGGATTAAACCCAGATCTCTTGACTGGGGGTGAATGGTTTGATTTGTTCTGCATTCCGTCCATCAATTGTCTGTCTTTTGCTTAACAACTCACTACAATCACCTTTCAGCCCCTCTCCTAATCAAATTAGAGGAAGCTCCCATCTGGCTGGGGATAAAGGAAGTGGGGGCTGGCCTGGGTCCTATGACATCTGTTCTCCTGCCTTTGAAGTCTGGCGTATCTCCCCAGCCCCCTTCCTCTCTTGGCTTCTCCAGGAAGCAAATCTCTTCCCACCAAATGGCTGTATTGTTGCAGCCCCAAGCCTCTCTACAGCTGCTCAGGTAACAGCTTGGCTCAGGCTGAAAAAGGCTGACCATTCTGAAAAGGCTGCTACATTACTGATTTTGGTAACTTCAGGATAGTAAGTTCTAAAACGACTTTCCTGTAATAGTTATAATAAAATCGACATTGGCAAGTTGTTGAATTTATTGTAACCATTATTTGATGCTTTAAATGATATTGCTAGCTAGCTCCAATCAAAAGTTAGACTTTATTAAGTTTAATAAAGCCTTCCCAGCTAGGAGCACTACAATAGGGAAAACAACTTTGACAGTTTTTTCTTACCAGGGTATATAAAACATATGTTATATCGTCCCTGTTTTTCATAACCATGCACCCTACCCTGGGCACACCTGTAATAAAAAGGTAATTTTGGACTTTGGAAGTACTTTTAATTCCAAAGTCAAATATGATCACAGTCTTATTTTAAAACCAGCCTGCAAGGCAGGCCTGGCTTAAAAATGACACCAAACATCACATCAGTGCACATTTAAGTGCATTAGGTCCACTTGGGTCTCTAAACAAATATGACCTACCATATATTAGGGCCTTCCAGGTAGGTTGTTGTTAGAAATGGGGGTCTCTCGGCAGTGGCTGGCCACTGTCCAAGTAGGGACCCTTCTTCCTAAGTCAGGGTAAGAGGGCCACACCCTTCGATAACCCCTGCTCAACCCTGTGGTAACGTAGCACGAGCAGTTAGGCTTATCTCAGAGGCAGTGTGTGAAGCATTTATGACCATACACAGTAACACAGTGAGGAACACTACAAAGGGACACCACACAAGTAGTTATATAAAATAAGTATCTTTATATATAGACTTAGCACAAGACCAATAACGATAAAAAGCCACAATACTGTCAAATAGGATCACTCTTGGAATGCTGCAAAAATAGTTCAAGTGCGCAAAGAGGAGTTCAGTTCAAAGCAGTGGTCTCTGCGACCCTTTTACTTACAAAGTACCTGGATTTCGTAGCAAAGTCAACAAATTGTCGCAAAGAAGCTGTAGCGATGAATTTCTGCACGCGAAGCCGGCGATGCGATAAATCCTTGCCGCGAGGGAGGATGATGCGCCGATCTGCTGATGCGTGTGGAAACGATGCGACAAACTTCTGCACGCTAGACCGTTGGTGCAATGACTCCTTGACGCAAGGGAGGAGGCGAGGCGACGATCCTGTTGCGTGTGCAATCGGGTTGCGATGCGAAGAAATGGCGCTCCGCGAGGGAGCGACGATCCTGATGCAATGCGATGAAAATGGCGGACGCTCGGCGTCCGCGCTGCGATGTCGTGAAGCGATGATCTCGGTGTTTGGTTGCAAGCACTTGGCGGCAGCAGCGCGATGATTTTTCGGGCGCTTTCGGCTGCGGCGGCTCGCAAACGTGCGTTAGCGACAATTTCAGCACTCTCTTCTCTGTAGTAGAACTAGAGGCCCTGGAACTCACAGGAGCCTCACCTGCAGATAGAAATCCTCGCTGGGAGGAATCAGGAGGCTGGTGGTGAAGTCTGATGTGCCTGAGACTTCAACAGGAGGCTAGCTCTCTCCTAGCCCTTGGGTGATTGCTTTAGCAAGATTAATAAAAGTTCTCTCAAAGTCCTTTTCCCTCTTCTTCCAAGTCCAATGGTAACCACTGCAGGCCAATCCAAGAAACAGCACACAAGCACAAGGATAGTCACCTCCTGCAGATTCCTTCAGTTACACGGACAGAGGTTCGTCTTGATGTCCAGGAGCAATACAAATTGTAGGGGTTTCAGCACAGATATTTATACCCCAAAAGTCTTTGTTCCCAAAAGCTACAAGTCACTGAGCCTAGCCAGAACCAGTTCTGTTCAGTCCTGGAGCACTTTGTTTACCAGGCTGCATCCTTCCTTTCAGAAAGAGGGGGTCTGCCATCAGACGCACAGTAGGAGGTGGAGCCAGCATTCACCTTGCCAGGCACAGCCCTATTCAGGTCAAGGAGCTACCCCTCCCCATACTCCAAATGCAGATCTCTCTATTCAACCCAGGTCTGACTCAGCCTGCCCTGTCCCTCCAAAACCAGACAGCCAATACACATAACAGCAGAGCACACTGGAAGGCTTAGGCAAGAAAATACCTACTTTCTAAAAGTGGTATTTTCAAACACAGAATATAAAAATCAACTTCACTAAAAGATGTATTTTAATATTCTGAGCTCAGGCATACTAAATTCGTTTTTCTACCATGTTCCTGGGGTCAGTTAGGACTATAGAATGTAATAGTCAAACTGCCCATTCTGGCCTATGGGGAACAGGTATCCTTCCAGTAGTGAAAAACGAAATTGGGTGTAATTCACTACCAGGACATGCTTCACACACCAAGGCATGTCCTACCTTACACATACAATGCACCCTACCATAGGGGTGACTTACATGATGCCAAGGGAAGGTTCAGGGGCTGGGAAGTGGGTGCACTTCACAGCCAAGATGGCAGTTCTGGACTGCACACAGACTCTGCAGTGGCAGGTCTGAGACACACTTTACAAGCTGCTTCTGTGGGTGGCGCAAACCAGCACTGCAGGCCCACCAGCAGCATTTGGTTTACCAGCCCTGGGCACACACAGGCCATGCCACTAGGGACTAACAGGTAAACCAAATAAGCCAATCATGGATATACCAATTCACATGTCATATTTACACGGGGAGCATTCGCGCTGTGGCACTGAAGGGCAGTGGCACAGCGCCCAGAGCATCTAACACCAGCAAAAACAGAGGAGACAACAGCGAAAAAAGGAAGGGAGACCCACGCCAATGGTGCCAGGTCTAACACGTGTCCCCTCCAGCTGAAATGTGGGGAGAACTACCCATCCCCTTGGGAGTTCTCATCACTAAGGCGGAAAAATCTGGACAGACCATCAGCATTGGCGTGTTCTGTACCAGGGCGGTGTTCCACCATGAAGTCCATACCCTGTAGGGAAATGGACCACCTCAACAACTTGGGATTCTCACCCCTCATCTGCATCAACCATCTGAGGGGCCTGTGGTCTGTCTGAACCCGGAAGTGAGTCCCAAACAGGTATGGTCTCAGCTTCTTCAGTGCCCAGACCACAGCAAATGCCTCACGCTCAATTGCACTCCACCTCTGTTCCCGTGGAAGTAACCTTCTACTGATGAAGGCTACAGGTTGGTCTAGTCCCTCCTCATTTATCTGTGACAGAACGGCCCCCACCCCATGCTCTGAAGCGTCTGTCTGAACAATAAATTCCTTAGCAAAATTGGGCGCCTAGAGTACGGGTGCTGTATACATGGCAGTCTTGAGGGCATCAAAAGCTTTCTGACAGGTGTCAGTCCAGTTGACAATCTTTGGCTGCTTTTTGGAAGTCAGCTCAGTCAAGGGTGCAACAATGTTGCCATACCCCATGACAAACCTCCTGTAGTAACCCGTGAGTCCTAAGAAGGCCCTCACCTGGGTCTGGGTCCTTGGGGGCTCCCAAGCCAGGATGGTTTCAATCTTGGGCTGCAGGGGCGCCACTTGGCCACTCCCCACCTGGTGTCCCAAATACACCACAGAACCCTGCCCAATCTGGCACTTACTGGCCTTGATTGTGAGGCCTGCTCTGCGCAGCGCCATCAACACTTCCCAGAGGTGGCGCAAGTGGTCCTCCCAGGAGGAACTGAACACTGCAATGTCATCCAGGTAGGCGGCACTGAAATCCTCCAACCCAACCAACACCTGGTTGACTAACCTCTGAAAGGTGGCAGGGGCATTCTTCATCCCAAAGGGCATCACACGGAACTGGTAGTGCCCATCTGGTGTGGAGAATGCTGACCTCTCTTTGCCCCATCAGTTAAGGCGATCTGCCAGTACCCAGACGTCAGATCAAACGTGCTGAGGTACCGGGCAGCCCCTAGCCGATCTATGAGCTCATCAGCTCTGGGGATGGGGTGCGCGTCGGTCTTCGTGACCGAATTGAGACCTCGGTAGTCCACACAGAACCTAAGTTCAGGTGTGGCACCAGGCGTTGCAGCTTTTGGTACCAAAACCACGGGGCTGGACCAAGGGCTGCTAGAGGACTCAATCACCCCTAGGGCAAACATTTTGGAGACCTCCTCCTTAATGTAAGCCCTGACCCTGTCAGTCACTCTGTAAGCCTTGTGCTTGACAGGAGGACTGTCCCCGGTGTCCACCTCATGGACGCACCAATCAGTGACACCAGGCAGAACAAATCAGAAAATTGCCCCAACAGTTGACGACAATCTCTCTGCTGCTCAGGGGTCAGTGTGGTGGAGAGGACCACACCCTCCACTGACCCATTCTTCTCTCCTGCACACAGGAGGTCAGGAAGAGGCTCACTCTCCTCCTCCATCCCAGCATCTGTGGCAAGAAGCATGCCCACTTCAGACCTCTCAAAGTGGGGCTTCAGGCGGTTCACATGCAGGACCCGCAAGGGGTTCCTGGGAGATTGAAAGTCCACCAAGTAGGTAACAGGACTTTTGCGCTCCACCACCTCAAATGGACCGGTCCACTTATCTTGGAGCGCACAAGGCTCCACTGGGGCCAGTACCCAAACCTTCTGACCAGGTTGAAATTCGACCAGAGTGGCATTCTGGTCGTGCCAACGTTTCATTTCCTCCTGGCTGGCTTCCAGATTTGCCTCAGCAATTTTTCTGAAACGCCGAGTCTGGTTCCTGAAGGCCAACATGTAGCTAAATACATCTTGGGGAGGTTTCCTGGGAGATTGCTCCCAGCCTTCCTTGACCAGACTCAGAGGCCCTCTTACCGGATGGCCATAGAGGAGTTCAAAGGGACTGAACCCTAAGGACTTCTGTGGCACCTCAAGGTAGGCAAACAACAGGCATGGCAAGAGGACATCCCACTTACGCCTCAGGGGCTCTTCTAGGCCCATGATCATGCCCTTCAAGGTCCGGTTGAACCTTTCAACCAGACCATTACCTTGGGGGTGGTGAGGAGTGGTGAACTTATAAGTTACCCCACACTCCTTCCACAGAGACTTCATGTACTGGGAGATGAAGTTGGTCCCCCTGTCAGACACCACCTCTCTGGGGAACCCCACACGGGAGAAAATCCCCATCAGTGCACGTCCCACCACGGGGGCCGTCACTGTCCTGAGTGGGATGGCTTCGGGGTACCGGGTGGCATAGTCCACCAAGACCAGGATGAACCTGCTGCCCAAGGCTGTCTTGGGGTCCAGAGGCCCCACAATGTCAATGCCCACTCGCTCGAATGGGGTACTAACAACTGGAAAGGGCTGGAGTGGGGCCTTGATCTTCCCCCCACTCTTCCCACTTGCCTGGCAAGTCTCACATGTTCTGCAATAAGTGTCTGAGCTCTTGCGCATCTGGGGCCAATAAAAGTGGGTGGCCAGCCTCTCAAAGGTCTTGGTCTGCCCCAGATGTCCTGCCAATGGAATGTCGTGAGCCAACCCCAGTAGGAAGGCTCTGAAGCACCCGGGTACCACCAGCACACGGGCTGACCCCGGCTCAGCAGCCTTAGGCTCGCTATACAGGAGACTGTTCTCCCAATAAATCAGATGTGAACCAGACATGTCACCTGCTGCCTGGGCTGCAGCCTGTCGCCGCATACCCTCAAGAGAGGGGCAAACTCTTTGCTGCTCACAAAATTCCTCCCTGGTGGGTCCCCCTTCCTGCTGCCAATGGGTCAGCTCAGGCAGGTCCCCCAGTTCGGTGATCTGCTCCCCGCTAGGCTCCAGGGCATCCCCCTCAGGGTCTGCTCCTTCCTGGGCCGTGGGAACCAAGGGGGCCGGCTTCCCGCGCCCCCTGCCCCTTCTCTCTAAGGCAGGGATCTGGGCCATACTCTCAGGCAAAACACACAAGATGATGGACGGAATGCTGCACATTGGCAAACATTCACCCCCAGTCACAGATCTGGGTTTAATCCATCGTTATTTTGCTTCACCACGCCACCCCAGTTCAGACATAGCCATATGCAAATCAGTCTTGACCCTGTGCCTCATGGGAACAGTCCAGACCGAACTGCCAAGCCAAGTCTTCCCTGGACCGGAATCAAGCATCCTAGGGCCGGTTTCAGGCTATCAGCCTTCATCAGCCAGGATAGCTTGACTCCAGTGGCGTAGTGAGCACGGGACCCACGTCTGGGCATACCCTTCCCACTTAGGGCAAAATGCTTGATTCCGGTCCAGGGAAGACATGGCTTGGCAGTTCGGTCTGGACTGTTCCCATGAGGCACAGGGTCAAGACTGATTTGCATATGGCTATGTCTGAACTGGGGTGGCGTGGTTTAGCAAAATAACGATGGATTAAACCCAGATCTGTGACTGGGGGTGAATGTTTGCCAATGTGCAACATTCCGTCCATCATCTTGTGTGTTTTCCATACTCTCAGGCTCCAGGTCCTTCTCAACACCCTCCTTGGCTGCCATGGACCAAGTGGTAGCACACGCCCACTCAGGCAGACCCAACATCTCTAAGTGAGATTTCCTCTCCACCGTAGCCCACGGGGAGTTCTCTAAATCATTGCCCAACAGACAGTCTACAGGCATGGCGGGCCTCACAGCCACCTGACGAGTTCCTGAGACCCCCCCCCACTCAAAGGGAACCTGAGCCACCTCACATTGGCTCTCTGAGTTGTCTGCGGACACTACTGGGTAGAATGCATGGGGGACAACCTGCTCTTTGGACACCAACCGGGAGCTGACAGCAGTTACAATGGCTCTTGTGTCTCTTAGAGCCTCCACTCTATGGCCATTGATGGTCACCCACTGCCTGTACTTTTTAGTGTTATCAGGCAGTGCAGGCTTAGGGACCATCTGAAAGTCTCCTAATGAGACAAGGGTCAACTCTACGGGATCCCACCCCTCTTGGGCACCCATCTCCTCCCCCCCCAGGGCTACACTCGCAAGCTGGCAGGGTGGTGCACGGGGTGGTGCACCAGTATCCCTCTGAGGACACTGGTGATCATAGTATCTGTGGCCCACTTGACCACACTTATAACAAGTAAGGGGCCCCCTCTGAACAGGCCTACCTGTCGGGGGCACTGGCTTCTTCTCTTGGGGAGGCGAGACACCACTGCTTGGTTCCCTTGGGAATTACTTTGGGGCCCTCTTTGGAACTCCCTCGGTTTATCCCTGTCCCCCCCACTTCTCTGCTGGGGACCCTGCCCACCTTTGGCGAAGTCTCCCACTGGACCCTTGCTCACCCGGGTGCTCACCCAGCGGTCCGCCTCCTCAGCAAGCTTCCTAGGGTTAGTCAGATTGCAATCAATCAGGTGCTGGCGTAGCTCAGGAAAACAGTTACCAGATAAATGCTCCCATGCAATCAAATCATAAAGCTGCTCAAAAGTTTCTACTTTGCTACCTTTTACCCAGCGTTCCATTGCTCTGCAAAAAAAAGACACATATTCAACCCACGTGGTACCCTCTAGCTTCTTGCAGGTCCTAAACCTCTGCCTATACATCTCAGGGGTCAAACCATAGCGGGTCATCAAAGCTTCCTTCATGTGGCCATAAACCATTCGACTTTCTGGGGACAGGTCCAACAAGGTATCCCTCCCCTCACTCACAAAGCGTCCCCACAATCCCGCTCCCCAATCCTTCTCAGGGACCCGGTGGGACACCATGGCTAATTCATAAGCGGCAAACCATTGCCCAATATCTTCACTTTTGTGGAAATCCTTAATGACCTCCTTGGGTATATACACCCTACTCTCAGTATGCACTACAGGTAAGCTGCCACCAGAGGGGGAGATCTCTACACTCTTTGCTTTAATCTCCAACTCCCTCAATATTCTCTCATGCTCGTTTCATTTTCATAATCTCAAATTCTAACTTCTTGTTCTCTAGGTCCTTCTGACCATCCATTTTAAGCTTAGCCATCTCCATATTATGCTGCCTATCTCTCTCCCTGTCCTCCATCTCTTCTGGGGACAGACCCCTGGCGGACACACTAGTGCCCGGGCTGGAAATTGCTTTATCTCCCACCAAATCTACTACTTCACCCTGCTGCTCTCCTGCATTCTCTTTCCCCTCCACAGGCTCTCCCATATTCCTAGGGGCATCCCTGGCTTCTAGCCAGGCCTTCAGCGCCTTGTAATACTCCTCCCTTCTAGTGAGACCTGTGATAGGGACTGTGAAGTGTTTGCAAAAATATTTGAGCTGCTTGGCAATGTAGGTTTCTAATTTCTCTTCTTCCCAGGAGAGATCCTCCGAGGCATTGGATCTGGGCTTGCCCATTGTAGCAATAACTGGCAATATTAATCAAAAATAGAATCAAAAAACCTCAAAAACGTATGTGGTTGCGTTATGGTCTGCACTCACTAGTAGTGTACACTATAATTACTGTATGCTATCATAAATGCAAGTCCAGATCCTCACCGCTGACCACCAATGTTAGAAATGGGGGTCTCTCGTTGGCAGTGGCTGGCCACTCTCCAAGTAGGGACCCTTCTTCCTAAGTCAGGGTAAGAGGGCCACACCCTTTGATAACCCCTGCTCAACCCTGTGGTAACGTAGCACGAGCAGTTAGGCTTATCTCAGAGGCAGTGTGTGAAGCATTTATGACCATACACAGTAACACAGTGAGGAACAATACAAAGGGACACCACACAAGTAGTTATATAAAATAAGTATCTTTATATATAGACTTAGCACAAGACCAATAACGATAAAAAGCCACAATACTGTCAAATAGGATCACTCTTGGAATGCTGCAAAAATAGTTCAAGTGCGCAAAGAGGAGTTCAGTTCAAAGCAGTGGTCTCTGCGACCCTTTTACTTACAAAGTACCTGGATTTCGTAGCAAAGTCAACAAATTGTCGCAAAGAAGCTGTAGCGATGAATTTCTGCACGCGAGGCCGGCGATGCGATAAATCCTTGCCGCGAGGGAGGATGATGCGCCGATCTGCTGATGCGTGTGGAAACGATGCAACAAACTTCTGCACGCTAGACCGTTGGTGCGATGACTCCTTGCCGCAAGGGAGGAGGCAAGGCGACGATCCTGTTGCGTGTGCGATCGGGTTGCGATGCAAAGAAATGGCGCTCCGCGAGGGAGCGACGATCCTGATGCGATGCGATGAAAATGGCGGACGCTCAGCGTCCGCGCTGCGATGTCGTGAATCGATGATCTCAGTGTTTGGTTGCGAGCACTCGGCGGCAGCAGCGCGATGATTTTTCGGGCGCTTTCGGCTGCGGCGGCTTGCAAACGTGCGTTAGCGACAATTTCAGCACTCTCTTCTCTGTAGTAGAACTAGAGGCCCTGGAACTCACAGGATCCTCACTTGCAGATAGAAATCCTCGTTGGGAGGAATCAGGAGGCTGGTGGTGAAGTCTGATGTGCCTGAGACTTCAACAGGAGGCTAGCTCTCTCCTAGCCCTTGGGTGATTGCTTTAGCAAGATTAATAAAAGTTCTCTCAAAGTCCTTTTCCCTCTTCTTCCAAGTCCAATGGTAACCACTGCAGGCCAATCCAAGAAACAGCACACAAGCACAAGGATAGTCACCTCCTGCAGATTCCTTCAGTTACACGGACAGAGGTTCGTCTTGATGTCCAGGAGCAATACAAATTGTAGGGGTTTCAGCACAGATATTTATACCCCAAAAGTCTTTGTTCTCAAAAGCTACAAGTCACTGAGCCTAGCCAGAACCAGTTCCGTTCAGTCCTGGAGCACTTTGTTTACCAGGCTGCATCCTTCCTTTCAGAAAGAGGGGGTCTGCCATCAGACGCACAGTAGGAGGTGGAGCCAGCATTCACCTTGCCAGGCACGGCCCTATTCAGGTCAAGGAGCTACCCCTCCCCATACTCCAAATTCAGATCTCTCTATTCAACCCAGGTCTGACTCAGCCTGCCCTGTCCCTCCAAAACCAGACAGCCAATACACATAACAGCAGAGCACACTGGAAGGCTTAGGCAAGAAATTACCTACTTTCTAAAAGTGGTATTTTCAAACACAGAATATAAGAATCAACTTCACTAAAAGATGTATTTTAATATTCTGAGCTCAGGCATACTAAATTCGTTTTTCTACCATGTTCCTGGGGTCAGTTAGGACTATAGAATGTAATAGTCAAACTGCCCATTCTGGCCTATGGGGAACAGGTAGCCTTCCAGTAGTGAAAAACGAAATTGGGTGTAATTCACTACCAGGACATGCTTCACACACCAAGGCATGTCCTACCTTACACATACAATGCACCCTACCATAGGGGTGACTTACATGATGCCAAGGGAAGGTTCAGGGGCTGGGAAGTGGGTGCACTTCACAGCCAAGATGGCAGTTCTGGACTGCACACAGACTCTGCAGTGGCAGGTCTGAGACACACTTTACAAGCTGCTTCTGTGGGTGGCGCAAACCAGCGCTGCAGGCCCACCAGCAGCATTTGGTTTACCAGCCCTGGGCACACACAGGCCACGTTACTAGGGACTAACAGGTAAACCAAATAAGCCAATCATGGATATACCAATTCACATGTCATATTTACACAGGGAGCATTCGCGCTGTGGCACTGAAGGCAGTGGCACAGCGCCCAGAGCATCTAACACCAGCAAAAACAGAGGAGACAACAGCGAAAAAAGGAAGGGAGACCCACGCCAATGGTGCCAGGTCTAACAGTTGTCTTTGCCAATTAGAATTATACCAACTACCATATACCTTTGGAGGAGAGAACACTGGCCTGGGTCTGGTTAGCAGAGCCCAGGCAACGTCAGAATCAGTAACCACCAGCATTGGTCAAAAAATAGCAGTGATCAGGGCAAAAAGGATGACTTTCTTACAGTGACATTGTATGTACTCCATTCAGCCGAATTTGTTTTAACACTTTTGACAGATGCCTTACTTACACGTTATGAAATAACATTGATTGCCACTCCCGCCATATCAGTAAAAAGGTGCAGAGATTTGAATGCTGCCACATTGTTGCCTTTGCCTTCGCAGCAAGATGATGAAGAAGATCACAAATGTGTACAGCTGAAAGGACTGTGCAAAAATCCTCGTCCCGACATCAATGTAGAACTCTTGGAACATTGTGCTAATATGCTATTGGCAGATGGGTCATGCTTAAGAGAGAATGTAGGAAAACCGAAGGCTGCGTGTGCTGTGTGTACCATTGAAAGAGTAATTTAAGACTCTTCTTTAGCATATGTATATTCAGCACAATTTGCAGAATTGATGGCTCTCACAAGACTCATGTTGTTGAGCAAAAAATGTAAATGTGACAACTTCTATTGATTCTTATTATGAGTTTGGTGTAGTGCATGATTAGTGGCAGTTTGGTAACAGAGGGGGTTTATGAAATCAACTGGTACTCCAATACATAATGGTCCTCAAGTGCTTGATCTATTGTATGCTCTGTAAATGCAATCTCAGGTAGCTGTTACAAAATGTGCCACACATTGGAGTGGGTCAAATGAGGTGTCCAGAAATAATTTTGCGGATATAGTGGCTAGGTTTTATGCACTAAATTCCTCTGCTGAGTATGCTGCTCTATCTTCAGCAGTGGCAGTCCGTAATGTGCCTGCCCATACAATGGAAGAGGCCAGGAACATTAAGGCGGATACAGGACAGGAGGAGAAGCAGGAATATTGAGCGAAAGGGTTGCCAGAAAAATGAAGAAGGGACGTGGGTAGATCCAGGAAGTAGAGTTGTGTTACTGAACTCTTTGTTATCACAGATTGTGAAGTTATTTCATGGGTCTACCCATTCAGGCTGCGATGCAATGACAGCTATTTTTAAAGAGAATATGGTGAAGCGAACATTTCTGAAAATGTGACCAAGACTATTGCTCACAATGTTTGGTTTGTCAACAAAACAATGTGGGGAAAGACAATGTGGTTACAATGAATCATTCCACTTTAGCATATGCACCATTTTTGAGATTGCAAATTGACTTTAAAGAGATGCCACCCTGTGCAGGATACAGATATGTACTTTCAGTGACCTTCTGCGTGTTCTCAAGATGGGTGGAGAGCTATCCAACATGCAGGTGTGATGCTATGACAGTTTTAAGCCTGTTGCTTAAAGAACTGATTCAACTGTATGGGGTACCTATTTACATAGAAAGTGATCAGGGCGGACACTTCAGAATTGAAATCATGAAGCTAATAAGGAAGACTGTGGGCATGAACAGAGACTGCATTGTGCTCATCACCCCCATCTTCAAACATGGTTAAATGCTTGAATGGTGTCATGAAAAACAAGTTGGCGAAGCTCTGCGCGTTCCCCACTTTGAAATGGCCTACCTCTGGTGCTAATGAGTCTTTGTTGCACACCGAGTAAAAAGGCAGGTCCTCATGAGATCCTGATGCAGCAGCCAATGAGGATTCATGGCATTCCTGCAATTGAGTTGCTATCAATAATTGATGATTTGTTCGTTGACTATTGCAAAAGACTGTCTGATGTGATGTGCTCTGTGTTTCACCAGGGTCAACAAGGAACCCCCGTACTTTCGACTGCTGCCTGTCATAGTCTAGAACTCGGAGACTGGATTCAAGTGAAGAACAATGTGCAGAAGAATTCCCTTCATTCCCTTCATACCTGCCAGAAAGGGCCTGTGAGAAATTGGGTTCTTCATTGAGGAGGGTGTGAGCCCTTCACAAACAACAGCCACAGCCAGTGTCAGGGTGAACCACAAAAGTAACTAAATAAACCTGTGATTAACACTCTTGTAGCTTAGAAGAAAAGCAGCCAGCCAGGCTTAACTTAGAGGCAATTTGTAAAGTATTTAAAGTGACAACACAACACAAGAAAATCTCACCCAATTTAGAAAAATTAAGTAAAATTCAATAAATTATTTACGACCAAAATGACAAAAATCCAATCAGTTGAACCAGAGATATGCAATTTTAGAAGTTTAGTTAAAAGTAGCACAAAAGGCACAAAGCGCAAACTGAGAGTTTCTGGTTGTACAGGACCGGGACAAAGTTACAAGTTCATGCTTATTGCGTTGGAGCGCAGACTGGCACAGGTCTAAGTTTGGGCCGCTGAGGATTGTACCTTATGTCCTTGGTGCGCAGTCTGCGTGGTGTAACTTTGCGAGCCTTTGCATTGTCCGGCGTTAGTTCCGATGAAGCTGTGTGTCGAGGCTTTGTGGAGCTTTGCGTCACACTGCATCGGTTCTGATATGCTGTGTGGCATGGCTTTACGGGTATTAGTGCTGCTTTGCATCAGTTCTCTTGAAGGTGGCAGCTGTGCTGCGCAGCTTTCCAGGACTTTGCGTCACTCTGCGTTGATTATGATGAGGCTGGCCGATGTGTGGGTGATGCTTTGCAGGGCTTCGCTTCACACGGCATCGGTTCCAATGAAGCTTGAAGCTGTGCGGCGAAGATTGGTGGGCTTCGTGTCACTTTGATTTGGAATTGGTGGAACCTTCAGTTAGGCCAGAGGAGCTCTATCTGATGCCAGCTAAGGGCCCAGGACCACTTGGCGATCAAGACCTCACTCCAGCAGGGGCCAGCAGGGCATAGGCAGGTCCAGTTGCAGGTCCAGGCAGGTCCAGTGCAGAGAGGCCTCTGGAGCTTGTTGTGTCGTAGTAGCTCAGACATGAGGTCCATAAGCTGACCCTTGCAGTCACTTTGGCCTAGGATGAAGGGTGAATTTCCATTCTTCCTTCTCAGCAAGCAGGGCAAGCCTCAAGCATCTGGGCAGAAAGGCGTCCTTCTTCTGTAGCATCCACAGGTCCAAGAGTGTACTCAAGAGTGGGTCTGAGGGTCTCCTTTTTAGGTTGAGCCTAGCGGTGCAGCGCATGCGCTGCTCGCTTTGCGAGGCATGCAGTATTCAGTATAGCGTGGAAGCTTAGTGGAAGCTCCGCCCACTCTCCGCCCATCTTTTTGATTGGCTTAGGTCCTAAATGCTGCCTTCCGATTGGTTTTAGGCTTGTTAGTCCCTCCTTATGATGTCCATGTCGTCATTTGTATCCTTCCAAGGTTACTGGCCCCTTTACTTCCAGTGTTGCACAGCACTATTTTCTTCCCGTGGCTTCTCTCAATTTGCTGCATTGCAAATGCTTGTTTAAATGTGGTGGAGGGAGCTACGATTGAAGGCATAAAAAGGTTTGGAAGAGCACTGCGCTTTCACGAACGCGAGGAAAGCTGTTGTGTTGTGGCTGCTCTTATCGTTTGACGGACGGGATCTTGGGACGGCAGTGCTGGTTTCGTGGTTATGATTGCGAAATGCTTGTTTAAATGTGGTGGAGGGAGCTACGATTGAAGGCATGAAAAGGTTTGAAAGAGTACTGCGCTTTCACAAACGCGAGGAAAGCTGTTGGGTTGTGGCTGCTCTTATCGTTTGACGGACGGGATCTTGGGACGGCAGTGCTGATTTCGTGGTTATGATTGAGAAACAACCCTGTTGTGAATATTAACATTTATTTTAAGGTGAGTGTTTCTGACGATGGCGCCCGAGGGCACCGGACGGCTATAATACAACCTATGGTCGGCGCCAGGAGCACGGTGCGTTGGTGAACGGATGTTTAAACTGTACATGGTCTGTAATAATGAGCGGAGGTTTGTATATGGAGGGTTCCGATATTTTCTTTATTTCGATCGGAAGGATGTACCGTACTCTAGCGGGGTGCTTACGATCGCTTCATGGCCTTTGATTTAATCATTTGCCCATTTTAATTTCCTACTTAAATGCTTGGAACGCATTGTGCGCCACGCCTCACTTTCAGCCCTAAGCAAATACCTCCTCCCCAGAGTTCTTCCATTGGCGTAGCAGGTTGACCTCTCCTCCCACATATTCTGATCGACTGGAGCCCGACACAAGAGCGACACGCTGAGTCCCATAAGTTTTCATTCAGTGTTTATTTCCGCCTCTCCAGCACTGAGTGCTCGTAGTTGGCATCCGTAATAAGGTGATTATAAAACATTATCCCCCACACACACAATCCCAGTTGAGCCTCCACTGTGCCCCACAGTTTATTTAAATCGTTGGTGACTTTTATTAATGGGGTAGATTGAGGCAGGCATTGAGACGGCTAGTGTGTTTGTAAGGAAGGGGATTGGAGGTTGGCTCTTTCTGTACTTTTGGAATATCGGAGCAAGGTCTGAATCACTTCCTGCACGGGGACCATCTGCGCAAGCTAATCGGACATTATCCCTCACCAGACAACTAAATAGTAAAACTAGTTTAACCTATGCTTGCTGTAATATTAACATTAAATATACAAACCCATTTGATCACAGCTGTGTTAATTACCAGTCAGCTTTGTTTCCGCTTGTTGCTGGAAAAAGGCACACCAGTTCGTCTGCTGTGTTTCATTAAAATGCATCATTTCTACATCTTGAAAGAGTAGCCAGTTTTAAAAGCTTACTCAAAACTTCGCAGTCTCATTTGTATAAGCATACCAGATCAGAACTCAAGGTATGGAAATGTGTTATTTCCCGTAAGAACAGCGGATAAGCTTCCTGTCAAGCATGCAGCATAAATTAGAATAGCTCTTATTTTCCATATGATAATGGATTCAAAAGTGCATGCAGCACTGCCCTCTCCCCGTGGACACGAACAGCAGCAGCTTTTGTAGTCTGGAGCAGAACCCATTTGTATCATTTGGCTGTTCCTTCAAGTGATTGGTTCCACTGATTTAACGATCTAATCTAAAATACAGGGCCGCTACAGAGCCAATTTAGACTTTACCTGCGATGAGCAAAGAAAATAATATTCTAGAGTTCGTGCCTCCGTGAGCAGATTTCCCCACCATCTTCCGGTTAAACATTAATGGCAGTTTTAGGCAAGAATTACATTAAAGTGACCAGGTCAGCCTCCTGTCTGGCAGGCTACCCGGTTGCTGTACTTTTTCACTTATTGGATCTGTGCATTATATAGCAAATCAGTCACACCTGTTTTCTATGTTTTTTATGCCTTGTGCATATGGGTTTCTCCATATGTTTGCACCAGTAGAAGTGCTTTCTCCAAGAAGATGCCAGGGATTGAAATAACGTTGACCTTCATATCACTCCTTTGTCTTAAACCTGATTTCCTGTGCAAAGAGGCTAATTGTAATCTTCAAGTTCCCAGCACAGATTATGAAACAGTTCTGTGTGTTGTCGGAGGTGTTGACTAACTGGGGACAAGTACCTATTTTTAGGCTGAGCTTTCCAGACCTCTTGTATATACTTTAGTATATACTTATGTGTATGTACTTTTTGGGCTCTGGAGATCAGCCCTAGGACTTGTCTCCTTCCGCTTAGGGACTTTTTGTTTTCTGTTCAACTGCCTCTATTTAACTGTCTTGATAGAAAAAGACCAGCAGAGGTCAGTAAAATACCAGAATCACTTTAGCATTCTCTAGACTCCAGCCCATAAAAATTGTCTTCCACGAGCACCCGTAGACAACAATAATTTTTTTAATTCTTGTATTTTCATTGATATGACCACCGAAGGCCCTGATCTTATATTAAAAACAGAGCTTTGTGCTAAACCATTTCCAGCTGAAAGGCAATATTTCTTTCCATGTTTTCCCATACCTTGCGTGTCACACAGTTTGGTGCTTACTTTTCCTCCATGTTAAAGAACAGTAAATGTTTCAGCACCCAGGCTAATGTGCTGCATAGCTAAATACATATAAGGTCCCAAAGGCGAGACCGATTGCATTGCAAATGCTTGTTATACCTGGTGCCCACTTTTAAGTGGGAGAAGCTTCTGGAGTTTCCCCCTACAGAGGTGTATGGAATGCCCTGTCTTCCTGCTCTGGTCCCAGTCTGTCTGGGGGCACAATAGGCTAATATGAAGTCCTTTTGCTTTTGAAGTGCAAATGTGGTAGGTGACAGCTCTGCCCCCCTAGTAAGCCAGGATGGCACATCCAGTCAGCACCCAGACCCTCTACTCTGATGCTGTCTGGGAGGAATACACAAAGGCCAACTGCCAACTACATCTAGTCATGTAACCCAGGAAACATGCTGCATGCACCAAATGGTAAAGACAAAAAAATGCCAACTTTCTAAAAGAGTGGCATTTTGAGAATTGTGATTTATAATCTCACTTTACCATTAAAGAGGGTTTTGAATTACAATTCCTCAGACACCAAACTTTACTACCTTCTCCCACTCTAAAGTTATCACTTATTAAATGTAATAAGATTACCCAATGTTATCCTAGGGGAGAGGTAGGCCTTGCAATAGTGGAAAACGAATTGAAGAGTTTTTCACTACCACAACATGTAAAACTTAAAGAACATGTGCAACTTTTCAAATAAAATGCACCGTGCCCTATGGGCTGTTTAGGGCCTATCCTAGGGGTGATTTACATGTATTAAAAAGTAATGTTTAAGCCTGTGAACAGGGTTATTTTTCCAGACCGAAAAGGCACTTTAAACTGCACACACAGGCTGCAATAGCACATGTTTGAAAGGCTACTCAAGTGGGTGGCACAATCAGTGCTCTAGGCCCGCTAGTAGTATTTAATTTATAGGCCCTGGGTACATGTAATAGCACTTTACTAGGGACGTACAAACAAACTAAATGTGGCATTTGGGTAGCAAGAGAAGAGAGCACATTAGCACTGGTTAGTAGTGATAAAGTGCAAAGTCTGAAAAACCAACAAAAACGGGCTTGGAAAACAGGAAGGTAAAGGCAAAAAGTGTAGGGATGATCCTGCAGAGAGGGTCAAGTCCAACAAGGGCCTACTCTAGGGGTGACTTATATGTATTCAAAAGGAAGCTTTAGGCCTGACAAAAGGTTTATTTTGGCAGGTCAGAATGGCAGTTTAAAACTGCACACAGGCTGCAATGACAGGCCTGAGACATGTTGTTAGGGGCTACTTAAGTGAGTGCCACAATAAGTGCTGCAGGCCTATTAGTAGCATTTCATTTACAGGCCTGGGGTTTAAAGGAGAAAAAGCACATACACTTTATCTCTGGTTACCAGTGGTAGAGTTCGCAGAGTCCTAAAAGCCAACAAAAACGGGTTCAGAAATCAGGAGAGGTGAAGGCAAAAAGTTTGGGGGTGACCGTGCAGAGAGGGCCAGGCCCTACAGGGCCCCACCATGTTCTGCTAGTAATGAACACTGCTGTGAAATGTGGAAAGCTGCCAACTTGGGTACACGCAACCCATACTAAAAAAGTGAGAGCACCAGAGGAGATTAACAAAGAATCCCCCCATACCCTGAAGGTGAGCTAACCCAGTCAATGTTCATTGCCAGAAATGATAAACCAGGTAGGTAGCCAAATCAAAAGAAGCCAACAATAGGGGTGAATCAAAATGAGTAAATGATGAAAGCAAAGAGGAGTCAGGCAGAATGTTGTTGTGATCTTCATGGCAGCTGCATTTGCCACCTGCACAATCACACCGATTCTGGTGTCGCTGATGCAAATGATTCATCCAGTTAGAAACTGCTAGGTCCTCCATCAGAGAGTGCTTCAAAGGATGAAAGAAAACAAAGATAAGGCAATGCATTCTCGTTGCCAAAATGAGTATTGAGAAAACACGTAGGCCCAGTGAATCCAAACCTACTACTTGATAATGAATGTGTCCAACTGTTGCGTGTGTCCTCACATACCAGCCTCATTGGCTGAAAGAGTTACACATGCACAAAGACCGATTTTTAGGTAGAGCCTAAAGCACGCATGTGCTGTATGCAAGACCTGCTGTAATCAATAATACCACTTTTTTTCCTGCCTGCTTCTTACCATTAGTTCACTCCAGTGTCGCTTTTCTTGGCTGCCTCCTAACTCATTCGCTTTGCTGATACGTCACTTCTGTTCAAGGCTGAAGCTCACCGGTCAATTACAGTTTGCTTACGTTTTCCATCTTCAGATGTTATGTGCGAGAACTCTTATTTAAAATAGTTATTACTTTCTAATGCCGCTCGTCGCTGCTTGTATTTACTGCTGCAGCGAGCAATCCTTTACCGGCCCCCTTTATCCTTGACCCAGTAGCGGCTCCTCGAGGGAGTGCTGCGGGGCGGTGAGGCGGGGCGGGGGACGGGCAGGGTGGGGGGTAGTAAACTTCGGAATAAGGCCGAACGGAGTTGAGCAACTAAATAAATAAATAAAACGAATTACACTGCGCGTGATGCAATGCCAAATCGGCGTAGGCTTGGGCTGACATGCAAGCATAGCAGAAGAGAAGAAACGCTTTATTCTATAAACTAGCTGGTCGATGTAAAAGGGCACACCCTTTCTGCCCGTCATTTTACTACTTCAGTCACAAAGAAATGTGCACAAACAGTTTTGCTTTCCAGCAATTACTGTGCATTCTGACTTTAAATGCGCACCTCGGGTTCCTCTTGTACGGCTCTGTGATGAACTCCCTTCTACACCAGTTTACATTTCACCAGTACAGATGCGGATTAACATTCCTGGCCACGCTGGATTCTTTGAGGGTGAAAGATAATGGTCCCCTTTTCAAAAGGCCTTCGCACGGGCTGAGAACGGGGGGGAAGTCCTGGGAGCATAGGGTTCAATGTGTCCTCTGGACATCGCGCCACGTCTCTCTCACATTTTGATTTAAGGCTAATGCTTTACACATCTTTACACATCTCCCTCAGAACCAGGCGCACAACGCCCATAGGGCTCAAAGGGCTTCAGCAGTCCCCCCCCCACTCCCTGTCGTGTGTGTCAGCACAGAGACAGTTCTTGAGCTGCTGTGGGCTGGCTGGTCTTGCGACCGTCTTATTGCATCCGCACCCGAGTACTTCACAGTTCTTTAAAAGACCATTTACTTGTTAACGAGGCTTTGTTGTTTTTTCACCCCTTCTTAGAGCACCTGCATCTCCACTCTGCCTATTGCTGGAAAGAATTGTCCCCCCCCCGAAATGTTTATTAGGCCCCCCCCCGAAATTTGGCTCTAGTTGCACCTCTGCTCAGAACCGACGGAAACAGAGCTACCAAAGAAAAAGAGCTTGTGTATTTGTAAATCACTTGTGGCGGATCAGAAAACAAATGTCCGTGCGGGCCAAAGCACCAGTCAAGGCAACCTGTTGACGAAATTTAACAACCGAGCAAATCTGGCGCGTGTGACGTACAAGACGTACAATACAAGCAGATTGGTTAATTGACTGATCAAAGAGTCTCAATATCACATTCATCACTGATGGATGGCATCGTGCTTGATGTATGGAGACAGGAGTGTGTTATGTTGTACTGTCTTGTGCTGTGCACCAGGGCCACCTTTTGGAAACCGTGGGGGGCAGGGTTCGAACCCTGACCGGTAATATGAGGGAAATGCAATACAACGTTTACTTGATTGTTATAATCTGAACTAATGGGCACCTGTTGGGCCACAAAGTTGCTCTTCCTCAAATAAATTCCAATTAGCAGTTGTCACTGGTAGCTGGTGGTGGCTTTTGGGCACTCAATGAACTGCTTTGAAAAAGATTTCACGACCTTGATTATATAAATTGTCAGATGGCGCTAAATTAGGGTGACCAACCGTCCGTAAATTTCACGGATTGTCCGTAATTTGGACCTCAGGTCCGTTGTCCGTGAGGATCCCTTTTACGGACGCCTTTTGTCTGTAATTTTGGGCCTTGCAGGGGGCAGAGCTGTTCCCCTGCAAGAGGCCTCAGCTCCCTGATGGGGATGCCTCGCACTCACCCTCGGAGCACAAGAGCAGCTCCACCCCACCCATTATCATTCTGTATGCCGGCTGATTGCCACATACAGAATGATAATGGGCCAGTTTGAGCTGTTCCATCATGTGGTGGCTGCCTTTTGTGTCCTGTCAGGTTGTACTGGACGAGACCAAGAAAAGCGTTAGTAAATGAGGCCCCAGCGTTGCACTCCCAGCCTCCCCTCTTGATCAACACCTTTCAAAATGGGCAAATGCATCTTGGCCATTCCAATCAACGAGGCTGGCACAAGCACTAATCAATTAATGCAAATCTTAAACAAAGAAGTTATTACCAAAGCTTAATTCAATTCAAAATCTTTCCACATAATCAAAGTTCGGAAGGAGCTCTGTTCATAAGAGTGTAGAACAACCCCTACCATTGGAGTGATTTGTAAACACACAAGGGAGCAGATTGAAAGTAGATGCACTTAATTCATAGGAAGATATTGAAAATATAATAACCGTAAAATAGACTTCCCAAACCAATTACAAATCAAGGTACGCCCACACCAAAAAGCCATTAGCTCAATTAATTTCTATTAATATGAGCAGATGGATAGTTTTAGGAGTAGAAAGTAATGTTCTGTTTTCACACAACGAACTCGCAACCAGATTTACTCACATGCACTGTCCAACCAGCATTATGTAATATTGGTGTGAGTAAGTCTTCTCACATGACTAGGGAGTGGACATTTGAGTGTGGGGAATCCTTGCAAAGTAAGTGAACTCTTGAAAACTCCTGACTTTGCGGATATTCACAAACATTTGCTGACAAGTTTCCACCATGCAAAGAAGCTCTGAAGTGAAATTGCACTATTGCGAGTTATTTAGATGGAAGTAATTGTACACCGAGCTGCATCTACCAGACTGGCCCTGAAGTACTCTGCGATAAGTTACCCCCTACGTTCCCGCGTGGCATCTTAGATCTGAAAGCCAATGTTTATTTGAGGTCCCATGCTGCATTCGGCCAAATGTGCAAGGAGATCATTCCAAGTGCCAGATCCCCACTTTACAATGCTATCCCCACATGAAAGCTCGGCTCGTTATGGGCTCGAGGTTCCAACAGGACCTCCAGCTGAGCTAGAGCCAGGCTTCAGCATTGATCCTGGTTTGAGCTTTCAGTGGCTCAACCACCTCTACATACTAGCAGCCACCTACAACGGGCGATTCTGAAGATTGTGCACGTGTGTGTGGCCTCCTCCTGCCGCGGTCTAGGGCAGGGCATTCTGTTAGGGTTAGATGGATGAAATGTACAAAACAAATGTACAAAAACGCCCATGCTGCTAATGTGCCAATTCATGAAAAGAAGCTGGTGCAAGAAGTTAAAAAGAAGAGGTTATAGTTTTTACACAGTCTCATCGTTTCAGAGCTGAAGCATATTTAATATTATATGCAACAAAGCCATAGTTGCTGCTTTTTTATTTCTTTTATGCAACTAACATCCATTGTCAAAGCCAATAGTCATGGCTTGTTGTAGGTCTAATGGTACTGGATGCAATGATAGAAACAGCAAAACACCAGTCAGGCGGCACATTATGCTCAACACATATTTTTAGCTTAGCTGTTTTAAGCTACGCCCTTAATTACATCAGACACGCCCCTTGGAGAGACTCCCAGTTTTTTCATCCCACTTAAAGCCCTGGAAACAACAGCATGTCACAGTCACCTCACGTCCTGGCACTGTGCATCATGCATGACTCATGACTTCCAAGTTTTCAGATTGCCTATGTGCAGGGGCATAGTGAACCCTCCCCCACCCCACACCACCCCACCCCTTGCTTTAGGAACTACAGCGAGGGTGAAGTTCTTTATGGGCCTCTTCTGTCTGCAACTCAGTAGACAAAGGCTCAGCTCATAATTAATGTGAAAAGGTGAGTTAGTGAATAAGTGAGGGAATGGGTAAATAGCTGGATGGATTAGTGAAAGGATGAACGGATGGGTGAAGGGTGAATGGATGGATAATGAGAGAAAAGATGGATGGATGCATGAGTGGAAGGATGGATGAGTGTAAATAGATGGATGTATGGGTGGAAGGGTAGATGGATGGGTAAAAGGATGGATGGATCAGTAAAAGGATGGATGGATGAGTGAAAGGGTGGATAATGGGTGAGTGAATGGGTGGATGGATGAGAGAAATGATGGATGGATTGATGAATTGATAAGTGAAAGGGTGAATGAATGGATGGATGACTGAAAGGGTGGATGTAAGGATGGACGAGTGAGTGAAAGGGAGGGTAGATGGACAAAAGGATGGATAGATGAGTGAAAGGGTGGATGGATAAGTGATAGGGTCAATGGATGAATTCATGAGTGGATGAGTAAATGGATGAGTGGGTGGATGGGTGAAGGGCGGATAGAAGGATGGGTGGCTAAGTGAAAGGGGAATGGAGAGAGAAAGGGAGGATGGATGGATGAGTGAGTGAAAGCATGGATGAATGATTGGCAGAATGGATGGGCGAATGGGTGCATGGATGAGTGAAAAGAAGAATGTAAAGATGGATGAGTGAAAGAATGCATACATGAGTGAAAGGGAAGGTGGAGAGCTGGAAGAAAGGATGGATGAGTGAAAAGTTGAATGGGTGGACGGATGAGTAACTGGGTGGATGGATGAGTAAGTGAAAGGATGGCTGGATGAGTGAAAGGGTAAATGGTTGGATGGATGAATGAGTGGATGGATGGGTGGAAAAGTGGATGGATGAGTGAAAGGATGCTTGGGTGGAAGGGTAAATAGTTGGGTGGATGAGTGAATGGATGGATGGATGGGTGGAAGAGTGGATGGATGAGTGAAAGGATAGATTGGGTGAAAGGGTGGAAGGATGATGGATGGATGAGTGAAAGGGTGGATGGAGGGATGGATGAGTGAAATGATGGATGAAGGATAGATGATGGATAGGTTGGCATATGGTTGAAAATGTTTGGATATGGATGGGCACACAGATGGAAGGACAGAATGAACGGTGAAAGACTGAATGATGAATTAAATATTTAATAGATGACAGAATGTAAGTTTGAAATGGTGGATATCAGGGGGTTGATGGAAGGATGAATGGCTAGATCCTTGGACAAGAGAGCTCTTCTGAAGAGGGTTGTGATGACTTACTTTGCTTTCTTGGTGCCATAAGAGCTTTAGTTTAAAGTGGAAGGTATTTACATTTTCTGGCTAATCCCTTGCCCATATGTTACTATTCTGTATTTGCTGTGTGCCTATGTGTGGGATCTATACATCATGCATATAACATTTTAAGTGACACCCAACTGCTACTTGAATGTTTGCAATGTTTGCATGTTAGGTGTAAGGTTTTAGGGAGAGCCTCATAGTGCCATAAGCTGTGCTTGAGATGAATATTGTGTTTGTAGCAATAGGCAAGACATCAAAAATAAACTATGTAGTAGTGTATGGACAGTGTCTTCTTTAAGAAAGCTGCACGGAAAAGCACCTTTGTGACTTCCGTCAGCTAGTGCAACTCTCTGCGAAGCGCCCATAAGCAAAGTCAGATTCCATATTTTAAGTTCCACTTGCTGAAACACCCATAATGCGTTCCCTATAGTGGGTTCATCACAGCAATCCTCCCTTTAGTTCACCTATGCCTGCCGCTTTACATCTCACAATGGCACTCAGATTTGAGATGCTAGTAACAAAGTCTATACGAGCAGATCTTCCTGACCACTTCACTCATCAAACATGCCTGCTCAGGACCATGAGTTGTAAACAAAATATCAGACTGGACAACCCAGTGCAGTAACCATATAAATAAATTATTATCATATGAAATACCACAAAAAAACCTGCTCAGTTGCTCAAAGCTGCATGCATACCAAAAAACCGTGAAGTGCACGATCATCTCAACCTAATATATACTTATTTTGACTTGTACTTAAGTGGTTGTCTATTTACTTACGTTTATACTATCGCACAACTTCCTCTGATGTGTCTGTAAAACTTACCTTTTGTCCCAAAGTTTTGTCCTGAATATTGACCTTCTGTCCTGAATTTGTATCCTGAATTGTGACCCTTTATCCTGAATTTTTACACTTACCTTCCTGAATTTGCACCCATGCCAGTTGGTCCTCCTACGCTAAATGTTTATTGTACCTAACATTTATTTTATTTATTTTAGTCATTGTTTTCTATTGCGCGAACAAGACCCAAAATTTGGGTGTCAGAGCGCTTTACATTTCAACCCACTTAAAACTTAAAACCAGCAGAAATCCAATTCTTTAACGTCACGAACATGTATACGAATTCCAATAATATTGGCCTATGCTTACCCATACACAAACCACATAAAATGAAGAATACTAGAAATCATTAGATTACAGTAAAGCATGTCATATCATATTGAAATTTTAAAAAGACCACTCTTGAGATCTTAGCTATCACACTGGTTATAGTATTGCTGGACTCGTCAAATATAACTGTGGATTGATCGAGGTACCTGTCCATATACAACCTCACTGTTGGTAGTCGAGGGAAAAACTGTATCCCCTAGCTAAAAATAGCATTAGAGCTCAATCAATGCCAGTAGATTGATTCATGAAGTGACCAGATTCTTTGTTCTGCGATTAGCAGGACTTTAGTCCTGCTCACCATAGCTTACTTGAACTGCTGAGTGTAGAGGATCGCCGGGTTGACTGAAGATTTCCCAAACGTCTTAGTGATCCCTGTTGTTCGTTATGGGAGAAATTTACCCATCAGAAAGGACTTAGGGGCTCATTACGATGACGGATGGAAGCCCATCCGTGCTGGTGGCGGAAAACCGTCATGTCTTCCGCCCCAGGTGCGGTCATTGCGACCACCAAATCACAATGGTCCAACAGAGGCCTTTTACCGTCCGCCGCGGTCTGTCAGGCTCCGCACGTTTTTTGCATACACAAGGGTGGCGGACAGAGCAAACAGAGCAGGACCGGCGTGCGGAAACACGTTCCGTCCGCCAACCAGATCACGATGTTGCAAACAGCCCTTCCCACCGCAGCGTAAAAACCACCACGTTGCGAATGGAGGAAAAGACAACAACGAAGAGGAAGAGCCGACACAGAAGCCATCTAAACCACCGGAGGCGCCATGGATCCAGCGCCACAGGCCTTCCCGCTGCTCTACCTGCTGCACTTCCGGCAGATAAGACACCGCCGCGCTCAACAGCAGAGGTACGTACCAAACATCCCCATGCATGCAACCCCTGAACAACTACAACTCCCAGCAAGCAACGAATGTGGCAACCTGCCAAATGCAAAGTGCGAGGCCCACCCAACCCCTTATGAGTGACCCCCGGTGCCCCAGAAGGCAAATGGGGCCAATGCTGAGCCCCGCAGTTGCAGAGCACGCACACCGCAACATCATGAAATGTACGCCGCCGAAGGCTCCCATTGGCTGATGGCTCATCCGCATAGTGTGTGCCAAACCGCGCCGGCCCGGAAGCTGCGACCGCAATCCTGCAACATTCAATTGGAGCCAATGCGTGTCATCGCTGCGGATGCCAGCTCCCACGCATGCAAACACATACTGCATTTGCATTGGCGCCCTGCGAATTACATCAAACATCACAACTCATTTGCCCAAAGTGATTGGTGCGCCCCATGTGTAATGTTGTGGGGCACGAGGCCCCCATGCATATAAGGTAACCACACAGACACTGTACTTGTGAACTGGCCCAGGGCACGTGCATCCGGCCCCGTTTGTTGGCAGGGTCACAGGTCCAGTGACGCCTGTGCTGGGTGGCTGTGGGGTGGGGGGGTAAGCCAGCCCTCTGGGAGTGGCTGGTACATCAGAACAACTAGAACAGTGACCAGCTGCTCACTACACTGTGAAGGGATGAAAGAGTGTGACCTTTGAGTCAAGTCGTCACACACATGGCATGTCCAAGAAAGGAGAGTGAAATTACATACATCGCCATGCCTCGTGGCCAGCATGGACTGAAATGAGGGAAGGAGTCAAAAAGGACAAAGGTCTCTCGCACTGTACCAATGTTGTGTAAAGAAACATCCAACCCGTGAACATTGCATGTATATCCCTTGACATCTGACTGGTGCCTCTTCGCCAGGGGTCGTCCTGTGAAGGGCCAGTGACGTAGGCAGAAAATCGGACGTGTCCATTGTCGACACAGGTACTGGTGTGGCGTGCAGTGTGCCTAGCTGCCATTGCCTGCAAATGTTCCCACACACGTCCTGAGTCACTGCTTCTCCAGACTAAACCCCCTCAAGAATCCTGCCCACCAGTATGGATGATATGTGATTACCACACCTTGTAAACCTCATTGGCTTCCGTGACATTCCCTGTAGACTGATGTACTTACATACTTGCATGACTGATTGTCTCTGTACAATGTGTGCGTGACGTAAAGTACTGTCACACCCTACCCTGATATCAGCGCCATACAACAAATGAAATGCACATGAGCGAGTGGCCATGGAGAGATGAGGGGCACTGGACGAGGGTGGCAGAGAGGGAAGCCGAGGAGGAGGGCATGAGTGGGAGCATGAGAAGTGTCACTTGCCTGATACTCCCACCTCAGGTAACCTCCTCCTCCCATCATGAGGACCCTTCATGGATAAACACACTACATGAGAGTGATAACATCTAGAAACAGAATTTGGAAGGAAAGAATGCGTCTCCCTGGCCCTTGTAAAACTGAGGAGAAATAAAGGAGGGCCCTGAAGCAGGCCTGGCGAGAGACACAAGTGACAAATTGGGCACGCAGTGGCCCACCCGAATGCCTCGTTGGACCACACAAATAAAGAGTCCTGGAGCCGGCCCTGCCTGGGAGGCATACCAAATGTTGATGGGAGCCATTGATTTAACACACATTGGCCTCGTACCACCACAGGCAAGTGAACCCATCTATAGGATCCTCAAACACTACCACTCCATCAACATGCAGGTGGTACGACAGGCAGAGCAGATCATCTCACACGTGTGTGCAGAGTATCCGGGGTCGGCACATGACTGCTACATCTGGCGGACCAGCAACATCACCCCCGCTCTCAACCCACACATGCCCAGTGACGATGACAGTGGTGAGGAAGAAGGCCTTGACCAACGACAACAGCTCATCGTCAACTACTTCCATTGAGTGTGATTCAGCAATGATCGACTATGACTGTGTCTGTGTGCCTTGCTGATGTCTCACAGACTTTGACAAATGTTCATGTGAGTTCGTACACATACTGGACTATGCGCAGGATTTGAGAACCTGTGCATGCAGGGACTGAGCACAACCAGGCACCCCTACGCACAGGACACCATTGCCATACTGCCTCACTTGCTCTCCTACTCACTCTGAGGCATTCAAGCGCCTGTACACAAGCAGACAAGTCAAACACAAGAAACGTTTCCAAATGTGAAGTCTTTACTACAGTGTCAAAGCATGCAACATGCCCTGGGTACAGGTTGAAAATGCATGAGTACCCAACCAGTAACCACAGTGACATGTCCATGTAACATGAAGCAAGATGTTGCATCAATAATCACTCTGGACGTAGAACCACGAGCATATCCCCCCACCCCTTGCAGGTAGGAGTAGTATGGGATGTCCCTGGTCTATGGGCTTTGTCAGCAGAACCCATCCCTCTGCCTATGTATGGTGACATTTGCAACACATTTGCTGTGTCGCTCTCATCACTGGATGGATCACTCTCCAAGTGTGGGGCATCTAGCCCGCATTCCCATGTCATCCAAAGGGGATCCGTGTCCTCTTGCAGGTGTGAGACTTGGTTGGGTCGGGGGGGCCAGGGCCACACCAGAACAGAATGACAAGGGACAATGTCCTCCGACCACGGACCGAATGCAGAGACAGTACTCTAGGACCGCGCAGAGGACAAGCTCTGCGGACACCTCCCATGTGACAGACATATACTAAGGTACTTGCAGGGCACAGGTCCCCAAAAAATAAGTGGGGGGGCTGACCAAGTAAGACAAAATGCAAATGACCTCACAACGTTACGACGTAGCGCTAAGAAAGAAGTAAAATAGTGCAACAGAAATGATTTGTGCAAATACTGGGACAGACTTACCCATCTGACAGTGTCTGTATTGATACACATGGACAGAACACAGGCAAAAGCATGCCTCCCTTAAGTCCCTGTGAACAGAAGGCAAGCTGTGTGCCTATGTTTCCCTCTGTGGCATCCACATTCAAATGTAAGGTTCAAGGCGGCCCCCAGTCAGCATGTACAAACAAAAGAAGGCCGGATGGCCCCTTTACTTCGGCACGGCTGGAGGTGAAAAAAGGCTCACTCGCTTCCTGCACGTTGCTGCAGGGAATGGAGAGCAGTCAACGTGCAGGTGCTGCTGAACGTGTCCCGGTAACTGGACAGTACACCGGGATAAGTTATGCATATTCCTGTGGGGACCAGCGTCCTGGCAGGGGGGACGGCATCCACCCCATGTAAAGAGGGGGGGGACGCTGTGTACCTGCGTGTACACCCGACTCGAGCCCTGGGTACTTGCAAAACAACAACGCCATGTAATCTTCGTGTGCCACATCTGCATAATGGAAGCCGGGCTCATGCCAGACGACAATGTCCACGACGGTCAGATGACAGACTCCACTTGCTCCGGTCTGTGTTACCAAGCGAGACAGCCCGCAGAGCTCAGCATAGTTCAAGCCAATGTCGACAGGGCTAAAGTCAGAGAGCTGGATGACAATTCCCGTCAGGAGGCGTGAAGAAAGGGAAACAAAAATTGAATTAGTCACCAACAGTCCCTGTTGCTGTTAAGTAGTTAAGAATCCAAGAAGGCACAGGCAGCTTCGAAGGCAATCAGTTCCAAAAAACGATCCAAATCATCTTCAGCGAAGAGGACCGCCATCCAATCCAGCAGTATGAAGGAACAGATTTGCTCCTCGCACCACGAGGTTGAAAGGAGCATCCCATTGCAACCTGGGAGAGGTTCGATGTAGGCATTGCACAGGAGCCATTGCGCTAACGCACAGGCGTAGCTGTCCGCCTGCCTGACACATTGTTAGGCATCCCATAAACGTGTCTCACCGAAGCAGTCTTGCACGTGGACCAACAAAGGAGTCACCCACAGCTCATGATCCAGGTCGGCAAGGCATGTGTTTGAAAGGCACACATCCATGGCTCACTCAAACAGACATCTCCTGCAGGAAAAGACAGGTTGCACGCAGGTGAAATAGGCATTGCGGAACGTTAGCCCATAACTAATGCCCAGCACAGCCAATGGGACACATCCAAAGGAAGCTGCATGCGGGCACAGTACAGTTGCAACTGCCCGGGATCGGCCTGGACCACAGGACGGTCAGACATGGCGTGAGGGCAATCTCAGAACCAGCGCTCAGCTGTACAGCAAAAGTAACGAACTGAGACCCCTCAATGCAGTGTTGAAATTTGGAGCAATCACACCCGGTGGTACTCCCGGAAAAGCATGGAAGGAAGGGACAAGGCCAGAGCCCACAAGTCTGACAAAAAGTGTGCAACGGCCTTCAGCATCAGACGCTATCAATAATTTGTGTGTCAGTTCACCGCGAAAATAGTGGGAGAGCCGTGTTCAGCAGTGACTGAATAGCGCAGGACGGTCAAGACACCTGCAATTCGAAGGTCTCTGGTCTGGTGTGGGAGCGACTACTTGTCTAAACAGAGGCCCATTGTGCATGCACACTTATTGAAGTATGCTTTCGCTGTGTGAATGTGAGGCCACAAATGACTATCCACAATCACTCATGGGGTAGTTAGCTGAACATTGCCACAAAAAGGACACATCGTGCAACAGATCCTATATACGTGATGCCTGGCCTGTGCACGCAGCTGTTGAGCTCATGCAGGAACAGCGAAGTGCGTTTTGAAACCAGATTTGGCGTTGTCAGGGACTGGTATTCATGTGGTTGAATATGCATAAATCGCACGTGTATTCAGAAAATCCCTGTGCAACAGTACTTGAGTGTGTTAATGCGACAATGTCTACATCGTCCACATGACAGGATGTGGTGTGATGCTGGCTCCTATGGGCACACTGCTAAGGATTTCATTGGTCTGCGCTATGTGATCTGTGACAACTTCCGTCATGTCCATGTTGATGTTCTTAGGGGGATGGGAGCACACTGCTTCACCTCCCAGCACAGTTCATCCCTTAGCATTCTGGTAAATGCAGTTCAGTCATGATGCTTACTTCTCATGGGGCTGAGGTGTTTCCCCTGAGTCGGGCAGGGAGAGGTACAGAGAACCGAGTAGATTGTGGCAGCTTCCTCAGCAGACACCGATCACAATGTATCTTACCTCAACTGATGTGGGAGGTTAACGCGACACACATGTGTCCAGGGAATCACAGCACTGACCTGCACCAACCTTGCTGACACACGACAACGGTGACACAAGTGAGCATTTCAGCAGAACTGCATTTACCAGGATGCTAAGGGCTAAACGGTGTTGGGAGGTGCCATCGTGTGCTCCAGTCCCCCTGCTGTCCATGTTGATGGTGTTGGCCAGCGTTCTCTGGAAGGCAGATTGTACAGTGTTGCCTAGTGGTGTGCTTTTGCGGTTATTCCAGAATATGTCGACGCACTGTTATTTCCTTGTGTCTTTCCAGGTTCCTCCACTCTCTCAATAGATTTTCGCTTTTACTTATTCGGATACATTGCAATGTGAGTTGACATGCTACTTACTGTGATGAAAATGCTCTTGGCACCAAGGCATACTGTTGTGAGTTGTGTTCCCTGGCCAATGTGTGACAGGTGAGAGGTGAATCTGAAAGTGATGGTACACGGATCGTTAGTGTAGGACACACAATGGTAGAGTCCAACAGTAAAACATCACACTCCCATCCTTGTGGCAATGTTGATTCTGATTTACAACAAAGTCAATGTGCGGTGTTACAGTGGTGACATCAGCGGTTGCTCTGAGAACTGGTACGGCATGGTGCTGTTCCAAGTGATCGTCCAGGGGTCTTTTTGGGATGCCCCCTCAGCCGTTAGCCAGGGGGGGAACCTGCTGCATGCTCAGAGGTGTCTGAGAATTCGCTGTGGTGTGACTCACCCCTCCCTGTGGCCGCTGCTGCGGTGGTGTGACTAACATCCGGCTGGCCATGGGGGGATCGCCAGCTATTTGGGATGCATGCATGACCCTCAGGACACCCACAAGCTGGTCCATGTACTCAGCACTTTGTCCCAAACGAGTGTCCATGGACCTCTGCAGCAGGCGGAGTACACGCAGTTCGTCAAAGCCCTGGCCCATCTGTCCCTGGTTCTGCTGGTATGCCCCAAGGACAGTTGGCACGGTGTCCTGGGCCTCTGTCTCATTGTCCTCCTGTGACTGTCCCCCAGTTGTCCTCCCCCCTGCCCTGACACCACAGACATGTGGCGTTGCACGGCACAGCCGCCGAACACCGTCTTCAGCATCCCCGGTGTGCCTGGTGTTGTTCGCAACTGCTGGCAAACGGACAGTGTTGGGGGCAGCGGTGATGGTGTTGGAGGTGGAGGTGGCTGCCACACAGGTTGTTGCTGCAGGGGTCAGCGTTGGCAGTGCGGCTGTTGTGGTAGTCGGTGTGGGGGTGGGGTAGTCAGTGAGGGACAGAGCTTGGCATGCTCTGGGCACGCCGGAGGGGCCATGTAGGTCCTCCCCACATGACCAGACCAGGGACTCTGCATCCAAGGGTTCACCTTCCGAGGGGGGGCTGGGCTCATCCATGGCACAGTCGCCTGATGTTGCTAGCGAGTCACCTGTTGGAGTGAGGTGATATTGTCAGCATGTTCGGCACACAGCACAACTTTGATGTTCATGTTTGGCACATTTGATTTGAGTTTATTTATTTATTTACCGAATTTATACAGCGCATAGCTGCCCCAGCGACGGGGCGTCCCAGCGCTACCAGGTAAACTTTCATGAAGCAGAGAAGGAAAAAAAGACCCTAAGGCTACCCCGGAAAGAGCCAGGTCTTTATGGCTCTCCGAAACTCTAGAAGGTTCTGTAGTCCTCTAATCCCAGAGGGAAGGGAGTTCCAAAGCCTAGCTGCCAATACCTTAAATGAGCGTCCGCCTGCTCTGGCTCTACGAACTCGGGGGATGCAGACTAGCCTTTTATCTGCAGAGCGAAGAGTACGCCTCGGGATATATGGCACTAGCCAATTCGCTAAGACCTTGGGGGCTTGATGATTCAGGATTTTGTGAGCAACACACAAAGTCTTGAACTGAATCCTTTTCTCCACCGGAAGCCAGTGAAGCCTGGACAGAGAACTAGACACAGAACAGGATTTTGGGAGGGCCAGCAGAGTGCGAGCAGCCGCATTTTGAATTCTTTGGAGTCGCTGAATGCAAGATTTATTAGCACCTAAATATAGGGCATTTCCATAGTCCAATCTGGGCAAGATCGTGGCCTGTAAAATGGTCTGTCGAATAGAGGGATTAAAAAAACCCAACAAAGGTTTGAGACCTCTCAAGAGCCCGAAGCAGGTCCCTGCGACTGACTTAGATTGGGTGTCAAAGGACAGACTACTATCTATCCAGAAACCCAGATTTTTAACCACCTCCTTTGGCGTGGGGGCTGGTTTGAGTTCCTCTGGCCACCACTGCTCAGACCATAGGTCACTGTCTTTGCCCAACAAAAGAATTTCAGATTTGCTCGCATTAAGCTGCAGGCAGTTATCTGACATCCAATTAGATACTGCCAGCATATCCTCCTTGAATTTCACCAGGTTAAGATCACACTTCTTTGAGAAGGCGATCACTAATTGGGTGTCGTCCGCATAAGACACCAAGGACAGCCCTCTACTCCTAGCTACCACTGCCAGAGGTTGTACATAGATGTTAAAAAGCATGGGGCTTAGGATCGAACCCTGGGGCACCCCATGCTTGATATTATACTCCTGGGAGTGGAACGGGGGCACAGTGACCTGGAAGGTTCTGCCTTCCAAGAAGGAGCGGAACCAGGCCAACACCAGACCCCCAATCCCAATCTCCTCCAGCCTACGCAGAAGTATTCCGTGTGACACCGTATCAAACGCGGCGCTTAAGTCAAGAAGAATCAAGGCCACTGAGCTTCCTTCATCCAGTCTGTCACGGATATCTTCGGTCACCGCCATCAGCGCAGATTCAGTGCTGTGACGGGACCTAAACCCATTTTGAGAGGCATCCAGAATATCATTGCGTTCCACCAACTCAGTGAGGATGGTGTTAACATGAGATTCAGTGGCCTTTGCCAAAAAAGGGAGCTGGGAAATAGGACGGTAATTGCCCGGGTCAGAGGGTTCAAGAGAAGGTTTCTTTAAAAGGGGAATCACTTTGGCATGTTTCCATGCTAAAGGTACAGACGCTGAGGACAGAGACAGATTGATCAATTCCCGTGCCACAGGTAAAAGGACACTCTGTAATTGATGAAACTGGGCTGGTCTCAAAGGATCAGCTGCCGAACCAGATTTAATCTTTCTGCATAGAGATTCAGTTTCAGTCAACGATAGTGGAGGGAAGGAGCAAAGTATATTATCGCCCCTAGAGGGCATGACTTCTACCTTGGCATTACTGGGCATTCATGTCAGTATGTCATCAGTCGCACATGATGTTGAGGTACATACAGCGCTTTAAGTGGGCCGGGTCGCAATGGTGCTGTGCAGCCTAATTTTTTTAAGGGGGCCCCGGTACGGGTCTCTTTCGTGCTCTGCTTTGTGCCCTGCCACAGGCGGTCCGTTCTTTCTGCTGGAATGCATTGACAGCAGGCACATCGATGTGCGCATGGTCACACTCCTCACTTCTCACTGGTGGAGAAGTTACGGCATGATGTCATGCCAGGTGAGCGTTGTGGGGAAGTGAAATCCTTTGTGGATTCATTTAGTCTCTGGAAATCACTCCTTTGGAGACTCATGTGCAGCAACATCGTCGTGGTGTCATCAGGGTTTTGAGTGGAAGATTTTCTAATGTTAGATGCAAGCCATAGTTGCAGCTTCCTTATCTTATGCAACTGACAAACATTGCCAAGGCCAGTAGTCCGGAGTTGTAGTAGGTATCATGTTCCTTGTTGTCTCATGTATCTGGGTGCAATGGCAGTGACAGGAAAATGCCAGTGGGGTAGCCCAATATGCTAAGACCAGATTAATGTCTGAGGTTTTTGGGCCACGCCCTTAATTACATTGGCCAGGCTCCTTTGAGGGACCCCCCCAGTTTTTTCATCCCACTTAAAGCCCTGGGTACCTACATTGCTCGTTAGCGATGTGACATGGCTAAAGGGCCAATTTCATATGTACCGATGTTGTATTTCCGATGACATGTCCTCTGGTACTGACTTGTTGCTCATCCGATTCAGTTAATGCTTGGACATTGGTGTCTTTTCAGTGTGTATCTGACTACTCTGCCGCCACTTCATGCTTTGTGTTGTGCTTTTTGTGCTTGCCTCCTGTGGTTTTGTGAGGTTTGACAGAGTTTCCATGCATGTGTTGTGTTGACCCGAGTTTTTCTGCTTTGAGGCTATGGGACTTGCACATTGGCTTTTTGTGGTCGCGTTCTTGTATTCTGCTTTTCAGTTGCATGTTCCTTCATCAATGACACTGTGACTCATGTGGCCTCTGGATGGATTTCTCTGTATGTGCACGGCCTAGAAACTAATGGGGGTTTCCAGAGTTGGCTACGAAGTGCGGGATGTGGGGCTCATTTGGCTATATGCTGTTTGTGAGGGGAGACAGAGGGCCTTGTGGGAGTTGTGGTCTTGCTGTCAGGGCTCAACATCCCCCTCCCCAGTGAGATGGCTAGCTACCTGTTGGGAGGCACTGTCGATGGTGTTAGCTGCCGCATGGCTGTGGGGTGGGGAGGGTGAGCCATGCTGTTTAGGAGGGAGGCCAGGGTGCATGAGCTGACCACCTACCTGTGAGGTTGAGCTGATTGAGGAAATGCTGTCCTTGTGACTCATTCATATTGTAAGCGTGCATTCCACATGCGTTTGATGTGGGCGGGCGATTGGATCTCACTTATTGTGCACAGCGGTGTATTGTAGTGTGATGTGATCATTTTGTTGGTACTTACCAGCCTCCAGTCCCCCCTCGATTCATGTGAGACTCTCTGGATGCATTATGGCAGGCACCTTCTCCTCCCATTCAGTGAAGGTTGGTGGTGGAATGGGAGGGCTGCCACCAGTTTTCTGTGCCGCCGCGTGGTTACTCTGGGCCCGTAGCTTGAACCGGCCCTTGGGGTCGCACCACCGCTTCCTGATGTCACGCACAGTGTGTAGGGTTGTCCCTACGGCATTGACTTTGCTGTGGATCCTTGCCCTCATCTGATTCTTGCGCGCAGTTGGGGTGTGTTGGACCAGGTGCCCGAACAAATGTGGTTCTGCCCTGATTGTCTCGTGAACCATCACTTTCAACTCTGAGTCAGTGAAGTTGGGTATTTTCTTGGGGGGCATGGTGCAAATGAATGAGGGGTGCAGGGTGCAAGGTGATGTTGGAGATATGTTTAGTGTGTGAGGTGTGTGGGTGGGAGTGGTGTTGTGTGGAGATAGGTGGGTGTGATGTTGTGCAGTGTGAGTCAATGGTGTCCTGTCTTTCTGTCTCAGCTTGTGGTGTGCAAAGTCTGCTGGTCCAGGTAGGAGTTGGTTTTCTACTGTGGTATGTGGGTGTGTCCACATGAGTGATGACCTCCAGATGTCTCTTCCATGCTGCGCATGGCTTTCCCTACCAGGAGCAAGTTGGGGTGTATCATTGTGGCGTGTGTATTGTGATTGAGGGCGGCAGGGGGTACAGGCACACTTCGGGCGTTGTTGTGAAGTTGGTTCCGTCCGCCATTCATTTGGCCTATGTGCGTGTGCGGCGGTCGGATGCAGTGCTTGGTCCTCCAGCTCCGCATTCTCATCGTAATTGGCCGTGCGGTCATGCCGCGGCAGGAGCGGCATTTCAAGCCTTTGCACAGCTTTCCCCGTCCAACGCGGTCGGATTTGCAGCTTTTCCGACCGTGGTGGACGGTCTTTTGTGGCATCCTTCCGCCGCGGTCTGATTCTGCGTACATTGCATCGTAATTTGTCTGACGGAAATGCCGCGGGTCATGCGGAGGGCTTTTCCGTCCGTCATCGTAATGAGCCCCTTAGTCTCCTTTTTGAATCATGGAGCATCGGTGATTCTTCTAATATTTGGTGGGAGCGAAATCCAAATCCTTGGTGCAGCTCCCGTGAATGTTCTATCGTATGTTCTTTTCTTATGGAATAATGCTGGTTTCAGTAAAAAATCCTCGGATCCCCTCGAGGGTCTACTGCCTCCAGACAGCGTAATTTTATGGGCCAGGTAATGTGGAGTTTTGTGGTGTAATACAAGCAATCTTTAGCTCTATTCTTGCCTCGTTTGGTAGCCAGTTGAGCGCTTTCAGATGTGGAGTGATGTGGTCGAATTTTTTTGATCCTGTCATAAGTCTAGTTGCTACATTGAGACAAGTTTTTAGGGGAGCTGTTGAGATCTTAGGAAGTCCTGATAAAGTTGCGCATCCATACTCAATTCTTGATATGACCAGCGCATGGGCTGCCATTTTAAGATCGCCAGAATCGATGAATGGCTTCAATTTTCTGAGGTAACTCAGATGGAAACAAGCGTTTTTTGCCATTGTGTTGATGTGGGCTCGCATGTTTAATTCTTTATCCAGCGTGATTCCAAGAGACTTAGTAGAGTCAACTATAATCGGGATACCATTTAGCGCAGTGATCATCTTGGTCCATTCCTTAATCCTGGCTGAACTTTTAGGAGGGGAGATCAGAAGGAATTCGTTTTTTGTGAGTTGAGCTTAAGATGATTGTCAGCTAGCCATTCAACGATTCTTTGTAGTGCTTGGTTCATTATGTTGATCTCTTCTGGTGATGATATCTTCATATACAACTGGGTGTCGTCTGCATACATGTGAAAGGAAATGTTAGCTCGTTGTAATACTTCTGTTAATGGTTTGATGTACAGATTGAATAGGGAAGGGGATAGAGTTGATCCTTGTGGAACCCCAATTTGAATCGGAGATGGTGGGTATAGCTTGTTGTTCACAAGGAATCTTTGCAATCTGTTCTCTAGGAAGGAATGAAACCATTTCAGGACTGTTCCCGATAAGCCCATTCTATTCTCTAGGCGTTCTAATAATTTGGGATGGTTTACTGTGTCAAATGCAGACGATAGGTCGAGAAGGATCAGGAGACAGGTTTCATTACGGTCGAGAGCCAGCAGAGCGTCATCAACTATGTGTAGAATTGCTGTTTCTGTACTGTGATCTGATCTGAACCCTGATTGGCAGTCATTTAGTAGCTCAAATTCAGCAATGTGTTGACTTATTTGTTGTTGAGCACATTTTTATAGTACTTTGGCTAGTAGGGGAATGGCTGTTACCGGCTGAAAGTTGTTTGGGTCTGATGGGTTCTCAGTAGGTTTCTTTAAGAGAGGGATGACCTGGCCGGTTTTAAGACAGTCCGGAAATGATCCTTGGGCTAGCGATTCATTAATTATCGTAGTCCAATAGGGGATGACCATGTGGTTGAGAGTGGGCCAACATTTTGCATGCATAGGGTCATTGTAATGGTTATTTGGTTTCAAAGATAGTAAGATTTTGGTAATACCATGCTGATCATATAGTTTGAAGGTTGACCAATGAGCATTATTTTTGGGCATTACTTGTGCCGGTAGGGCAGGATTCTCCACTTGTTTACTCCTTAGATTTAAGGCTTTTTCAGCGGTATTTTTGAGTTCTCTCTCCAATGAGCTGGCTTTATCGGTAAAGGATGTTGAAAAATCTTCAAAGTTCAGTTCTGATTTAGAAGTTAATAGGGATGATTTGGCTAATTTGTTCGATTGTCCTTGGTCTGTTCTTTGCATTTTCAAGTTCATTTCTAAAAAATTCTTTTTTTGATTTAAGTACGCTTTTTTTGTAGGTTTTTCTGAACATTCTTAATTGTTTTAAGTGGGGGGATGAAGGCGTTTGTCTCCATTTTCATTCTGTAAGTCTGAGTTTACGTCTTTCTTCATTAAGTGACGCGTGGAACCATGGGTTTTTATCCTTGACCTGTATTCTTTTGAGTTTTAGAGGGGCTATATTGACAATTATTTTAGATATCATACGATTGTAATGATCCGTAAGCTCGCTGACGTCCGTCAGTTCAGTAGGGGGTTGACGTTCATTCTCACCTTGTATTGTTAGACTCTCCGAGTTCAGTTCTTTAGTGTCTCTCACCCAATATTTGGGTTTGATTGGTTGTGAGATTGTTTTCTTTTTTGTGGCTGGTATTTGGAAAGTGATGATGTGGTGATCAGACCAGTCACAAGGAACTATTGACGATGATTGGATCGCGTTTTCTTTGGAGATGATCCAGTCTAATGTAACTCCTTTGGAATGGGTTGGCAGGGCACAAGCTTGCACTATTGAGTGGTCAGCTAGGAATTTGTTAAGAATGTTGACCTGATTATCCTGGATGTCGTTCCAATGAAGATTGAAGTCCCCTAGGAAAATATCATTAGAGTGAGGTTCTGAGTTAGCTGTAATAATTTCCATTAGATGGTCTATGAAAATTAGGTTTTTGCCCGGGGGGTGATAGAATGAGTGTAATTTGTACACTTGGTTGTCTGTGAATCGTACTGAGAGCCCCAGGTATTCACATGAATTGATAGGGTCTGAGAGAACTTTAGAGATGGTGATGTTTGATCTGTGGATACAGGCCACACCTCCTCCCGTTTTGTTTAGCCTGGCTAGTCTTACAATATTATAGATTGGTGGCACCAGTAGGTCTAGGCATGGGGAGGATGATTCAGATAGCCATGTTTCCGTTAGAATAGACACGTCAATGTCTTGGTTCCTGATTAGGTCGGCAATGTCAGCCGCATGTTTCATTGCTGAGCGGCAATTGATAAGTAGGCATGAGATCTTTTTTGTAGGGTTGTCTAGGTTAGAGTTAGAGTCCTGCCCCTCTGGGATTAGCGTTATTTCTTTCAGGTTATTGGAGTTTGGCTTTCTGTGATTAGTTTGCGTTATTCTGTTGACATTAATTGGGACCACTTGAATCTTCTGTTCATTTATCCTATCGGGGAGGTTGGAAGTCGTATCGTAAGAAAGTAGTAGGTTTTGGGTTTCAATGTCCAACAGCTATCTAAGGAAAATACGTGGATGGTAAATCCTATTAGAAAGAGGCAGTGGGGTAGTGTTGAGCTTATTGTGGAGAGTGTGTACCGGTTTTTGACTCTGGATAATTTTGGAGAGATAACTTTCTGAGAGAAGAAGAGTATTCTTCATGTTCCTAATAGCGTTTCGCATGTCTGTAGCTATCCTATCTGTCTGGACAATGAGAATTTCTAATTCCATTCTTGAGGGTGGATAGAGTTGATGCTTTTGAAACGTGACTGCAGGCATGTGGAGCAGTAAATTGTATGGTTCAGCTTCCGACTGTTTGCGGATAGATTTAGTTCCTTCAGTAGTTTTTTCTTTGATCTGAGGGGCAAGTCCTTTATTATTATCAGTCTTGTGTTTTATTGTCCCGGGTACTGATTGATGGGAGCTGTGTCCGAGAGATCAGCTATATGTAAAGTTGTGGAGGTATTAGCCTCTGATGTGTGCAAATTGGACGGTTTGCTACACTTTAATTGGTTTGCTTCTAGGGATTCATTGATGATTACTTTGTGCATGTCCAATCTTGGATTGTTTGCTATAAGGCGTGTCTTTGTACTTTGTCTAGTAGTGGAGGATCTAGAGTGTTGACTCTCCTGATCTGTTCTGCTTTCTCTCTTTGTCGTTACCCTCAATGGTGTATGGATGATGGTGTCTAAGATGTCGCCTTGCTGGTGAGCTGAGAGAGGGATATTATAGACCTGGGGCCATATGTATCAAGCATTTTCGCAATCGCAAACACTGCGAATCGCTAAATTTCAGTGTTTGCGAATGCAAAAATGACTTTTGCGATGTATGAAACGGAATCGCATCGCAGAATTGCTAATCGCAAAAATAGCGATTCGCACAAATGTGCGAGCCCGAATCTGCGAATATCATATGCGAATTCGCAAATTGCTGTACACGATTTGCGAATTTCGCAAATAACGTAATCGCAGATAGCGAATTCGCAATGAGATGTACCAAAAATTTGCTATCTGCGAATCAGCAAAATTCGCAATTTAGCACCTCGCAATTACCACCAACTCAGAGCAGGTGGTAACCAGGTGCAACCCATATAAGCTGGCCCAAAATGCAACAGGGGCGTTCCCAATGGCTGCGCTGTACATCATCGCTAGGAGGCTGAGGATCAGAGCTGCTGGCCAGAGAAGGAGACACAAAGAGAGGATCTTCAGTGCACGCATCACCTTGTTCCAGCAAACAGAGGAGCAGATCCATGAAAAGTACAGGCTGCACCCAGACAGCATCATGGATCTCATTGAGGAGCTAAAGCCCATGCTGGAGCACCCCACACGCAGGACACGCACCATCCCCACCCATGTGCAGGTCCTGTGCTCACTGCACCTGCTGGCGTCTGGGAGCTTTCAGGGGTGATAGCAGCAGCAGGAGGGGTGACACAGAGTAGCCTGTCACGCCTCTTTCACAGGTTCCTGGATGCCATGATGCAGAGGTTGCAACACCACATCCATTTCCCTAACACGCAGCAGGCACTTGACCAAACCAAGCAGGGGTTCTATCAGATAGCCCAATTCCCCCATGTAATTGGCTGCATTGATGGGACCCATGTCGCCCTGTCCCCCCTCCCAGACAGAATATGTGTACAGGAACAGAAAGTGTTATCATTCCCTGAATATCCAGGTAGTTTGTAATGCCACCCATGTCATCACGGACATAGTTGCGAAATATCCTGGTAGCACCCATGATTCATTCATTTTCCGCCACAGTGGGCTACACCGTCGCCTCTTGGCTGGGGAGTTTGGTGAGGGCTACTTGCTAGGTAAAAATGGCTAACATTCACACATACAGTTGAGGCCTTGAGTGGGATGACAGTGTGTAACCCATTACATTTGCACCCTGCAGGGGACAGCGCGTATGCAGTGAGGGATTTCATCATGACACCCTACTTGAATCCAGCCACTGCTGCGGAGCGCCGCTACAACAACGCCCACAGGTCGACCCGTAGTGTGATTGAAAGGACTTTTGGCATCCTAAAGAGCCGATTTAGGTGCCTACACAAGAGCGGAGGTGCCCTGCAATACAGCCCGGAGACCTGCTGCAAGATAGTGGTCGCATGTGCCATGCTGCACAACATAGCAACCAGGAAGGGCACCCCAGTGGAGCTCAGCGAATCAGAGTCATCCGATGAGGTGGGACCGGCTCCTCGTGCAGGACTAGCAGGTGGTGTTGGGGCAGCTGCCGGACGGCAGAGGCGCCAGGAGATCACGCATAACTATTTCTAGGTGAGTAATAATGACAGTATGCTATGTATTGGTGCACAACAGTGTTTTTATTCCATTTGGTGCTAGTACAATTCTGGCACACAGCCTGACGCACACCTAATGTGTGTGAATGATATTTGCAACTGTTAAATTCACAATGCAAAGGTGTCCTAGACACTTCAGTCCACAGCAATATGTTAAGTCACCCATGGCCATGCTTCCCTGATGCCACCTTATCTTCTGCGTGCACGGCTGCTTGCACCTCGCTCTGGGTGCCCACTGCTCTCCCCCGGGTCATCCTGGGTTCTCCCCTGCCTCACGCTCCGCCGTCTGACCTCAGGTACTGGTGGTGTAATGCTGCTGCGGCTTGATTGGTCTTCACTGTCCCCTGTGGGCAGGGGTCCTGTCCCACCTGAGCCAGCCGCCTGCATCAGTTCCACAGCATGTGTCACCTGCACCAAGACCTTGGCCATATCCTGGCTGTTATGTGCCATTTCTACCTGCATACTGACACACCTACGTGACAGCAGGGACGTAACAGTGCACAGGCGGTTGACCGCCTTGCTGTATGTGTCCATGCGGGCGTTGGATCTCCTCTGCACGGCACACAGTTCACGTATGGCACCAGTCATTTCCCTCATCTCACCCCTCATGTTGCTCATGTGATGGTTTAGGGTTTGGAACTGACGCAGCATTGACCGCATTGATTTTACTTGCAGCCGCTGCACCTTCACCATAGTGCCCTCGAGGCCGGAGAACACGGACTGCTGCTCCTCATCACCAGCACTGGTGGACTGCCTTGCCCTGCGTCTGTTTCCTCCTCCTTCCCTCTGGTGGTCAGGGGACTGTTGCCTGTGTGGGACTGTAAGCTGGGCCTGGCCTGCCTGGGATTCGTCTCCGCTTCCCTGTAGGTCTGCCTCCATCTGTGGTAGTGGTGGCACGATGTTGCATTTTCTGCATGCAACAGGGATTTCAGGGGTCTGTGCCTCCTGCTCCTCCTCCCCTGCCTGCTCATCGGTGACATCTGCCTCCTCATGCCCTGCACTGCCCTCCTGCCTTGCCAGTGGTGCTGTGAAGACAGAAGCACAGACAATATTTGTAGTGTACTCATTCTCCTTTTGTAAGAGGTTAAATCTACTTATTTTTGCATTACCTACATCCTATCTGCCTGTATTTTGCATTCCCTAACTCACTGTCACTGTTACTACCTTGCTGTGTCTCAATACTACACTGTTTGGTGCATGTGACTACATCTCCCATGATGCATTTCAGGGTGTACACAACACCATGTACTGGAGTTGAAAAACTGTTTGGTTGCTGGGGGCTCATAACTGTGTGGGTGCTATGGTGGAGTGGAAGGGGACAGATGTCATGCATCTTACCTTGACTGGTGGTGGGTGGGTCGGAGCTGTCCAGGTCAGCCACTCCACTGACACTCTCCGATAGCAAGGTGGACTCCACCAACTCCTCCTGGGGCGTGGACTCTGTAGCACTGGATGTGCCGCCCCGGTCTTCTTCGCCTCAGCCAACCTGGTTGCCAGCTTTTCTTTAGATCTCAGCCGCATATCGTACCAGCGCTTGCGCAGGTCCTCCACAGTGCGGTGGGTTACACCTATGGCATTCACCTTGTCCTGTATGGCATCCCAGATTTTCCTCTTCCTTGCCTCTGGCACGTTCAGGGCTTTTTTCCCAAATAGGAGCTCATGGCTGCCTACCATCTCCTCTATCAGGACTTCCTGCTCCCTATCACTGAATTTGGGTTTTCTCTTCCTTCCAGCCTCCTCCTTCTCCTTCTCCTTCTCCTTCTCCTTCTCCTGCTCCTGGGGATTCATTTTGCCTCCCTGGATGTCAGTGCAGTGCTCTTCCACTCTCCCCTCAGGCTCTGACTGTGCTTCTGGCAATCAGGTGCAGCTGTGCAGTCACACTTCCTGGTTGTGATGTCATCAAGCTGCACCTGAATGGCAGATTCCCCATTTTGCGATTCCTTATTAGCGAATTTCGCAAATAAAGAATCGCAAATTGGGATTCTCAGAATTATTCTGCGAATTTAGGCGAAACGCTAAATAATTGCGATTTTCTTGATACATCGTATTTTGCGATTCTCACAATGCGATTCGCAAAATATCGCATTTTGAGAATCACAAATTCCGATTTTCATACATATGGCCCCTGATCTTTTAGCATGGTAAAGTATTCATCAAATAGCTCAAGATCTTTGTTGGCTGCTTGGATGAGTACTGTGCCATTTTTGTAGTAGGTTATATTAAGTGTGGCCTTTAGATTTTTCGAAGGTTTTATAAGCAACTTCGTTCCGTAAGGAATATTTCTTGTTTCTTTGATGCTTAGCAATTTCGACATCGTAGTGCGCCATTTAGCCAGTGATCTAGTGTAGAAAATTAAATCGTTAATAATCACTCAGTTTTTTGAGTTGAAGGAAGGATCTGAGAGAAGTGTTTCAGGGTTTTTCCGAAGCAGGTTGTATTTAAAGGTTTTGGACGAATTTTTAGAGAGATTGGAGGGGTATGCTATCGCTCGGGCGTTATTACCTGCAGGAATGAGATTTGCTTTTTTCATTTTGTAGCTGGTGCATATAATTCCTCTTGAGGAGTTTCCTCCGCTATTTTTTCAGCGTTTATGTTTTAATGCAAGTGGTACTTGCGTAATTACTGCTGAGAGTGCCCTGCAATGAATGATATTATCTATGCTCTTGAACACAAGCTTTACGTTAACCCATTATCATGGCCTACTATTTCCTTTAAACATCCTGTCCTCGTCCTTTGGTGTTAGTATTCTTTGTGTTCCAAATATTCATTTATTTATTAGATCAAATTTCTCTTTTTAATGGTGATTATTGCCATTCCTAAGTATTAATGTGTTTACATTTTTTTTATATATTCTGGGAATGTTGGTTTATCGAAGTTATTTAATTAATTATTTATACAATTATTTATTCTGGTAATGTTGGTCTTTCCAAATTATTTAATTAATTATTATATAAATATTTAATTAATTATTTAAGACAATTATTTATTCTGGGAATGCTGGTCTTTCCTAATTATTTAATTAATTATTATATAATAATTTACACTGGTTTATTTTAGCATTCTTCATAAACATGGGAGAGCTAATAGCAATCGTCTTTCATTCCTGGTTCACTTGATGACTGTCCTTTTTCAGTTCCTGGTTCACTTGATGGTTGTCCTTTTTCAGTTTTGTTGGTAGTAGGGAGTTAATTCCATCCTCAGTTAAAGGGTGTTTTCTTATGGGGTTGCCAGTCCTATTTTTGTTTCTGTAGATTATTGGTCCCTTCTCCCTAGTCCTCTTTCTGTGACTGATGTGGGAGGGGTTAGATTAGTGCTCGGCCATTTTGTTGTTTTCGATTAGAAAATGTGAAGAGCAGACTGCAGCAAAATGACCGAATATAGTGGCATTAAATAGTGATTATGATAGTCTAGAGGAGCTCATATCGGGCGCTTTATGTCTCACTCATCCATGACTGTCTGGTTGTTCTTCATGCCTACGGGCCTTCACAGATGTCCAGCTGTCTCTAAAGCCTGCTTTTTCTGCCACCTCTGGATGCTCTTTCTTATGTTAGCAAGCGGTGCTCTACTTAAGCATTTCACGGTCCCTAGTCCCGGTCTTCCCGTTTCCGGATGCCTGGAAGCCTCGCTGAGCTTTGGCTTTGGCTCCATACGTGGCTTCGTACGTGGCATGAGCGGCCGTCGCTGCTCCCGTGCCTGGCGGCTTTTTTCTGCATACAGTGTGTTTCCTCCCACCGATCGTGGCCGGCACAACCTTCGCAGCTCCTGGCGTTTTCTCCTCTTGCCTTCTCCTCTTCTTCCCAGTCGTAGCAGGAGCGGCCGTCTCGTCCCGCTGCGGGCTAGGGGTGGTCAGTCAATACCTCTCCTCTCTCCTCGTCTGCATGGGAGGACGGGGGGTGGGTACAGACCACTACTTCTTCATGGCTGGCTAGCCCAGTAGTGAGAAAGATCCGATCCAGTTATGGACTCGTTCCATACCCCAAGCTGCCCTCCTCCAAATCCACATCAGGAGCTCACCTCGTCTTTACCCTCGCCTCCTCTGGATGCAGCGTCGGTGACCCCGTCGGACCCAAGGACTGTCGAGGTGCTAACAGCGGTGAGTCCTTTGGGTCTTAAATTTCTCCTCTCTGTATCTTCTGGCAGGCTGGTAGGGATGTGTGTGTGCGTGATCTTCGACGGGTGTGTGCAGGCTCAGTGGGGATTTTTGCTAAAGAAGCTATCCCCAGCCAGGAGCTCCTTCTTCAAGCTCCTCTCCGACCAGCAGCTGAGGTTGTGCATGGACCTCATCTCAAGCGGTGACAAGGCACGGGCCTCTCCTTCCCACTTCTCTGATGCCGCTCCCATCCAGTGATACCAGAGGATTGCCAACAGGCCCATCTCTATCACTGCTTCACCCCAGTACACCTGGCAGGGTTACACCTGCTGAAGAGCATACTGTCAGCCTCTTTCAGTTTAAAGGTCTTCGGGATGATATTGAAATGTTTCCAGTGTATGCCATCTTTTTCTTTCTCTCTCCTGTCTAGTTAAGTTTTATGTGATGACTAATTACGCCTGTACAGTTTCTGTAGTAATGTAATGTAACACCACGTGTTGTTTTTTCTTTCCCTTTTGCCGGACAGTTGTTTCTCTGCGATAAAAACACTTCCCAGTTAAGTAGATTTTTCTGAAAACATCGCACATTAGGTCACATTTCTATCGCCACAGGTTTGAAAGTAGTTCTTTATCCCTTTCTCTGACTGACTTCGCTAGCCCTGACTCGTATTGCTGCACTATCATTTTTTCACAGCAGTTTTTGGTTTGCACGTGCCTCCATATCAGGCTGCTGAAGTAGTGTTCTATGTTACGCTTTGAACCATTTGTATTCTCGGCAGCAAGGGACTGCGAGATACTTTTTTTTTTTTTAACACTTTATTTAGCTTTTTTTTACAGTTACAATAGTGCACTGGGATCAGAAAACCAACAACATGGTAAGTACATGCAGTCAAAAAGGACATCTCCCATGACACATTTAACAATGCAGTATTTGATAGTATGCCGCCCCAGAGTGAGTTACTAAAGCCCCCAGTCCACTAATGTGTGGGCATTCACAAGCACATGTACAACAAAAAAATTAGTTTACATACATCTGGCACGGCCATATTGTACCTGCGACAACAGAATTGATATATTATCGAAGAAGCGAGTGGCGCCATACGCAGTGCAGTAGTCTAGCTCACCCCAGTAGGCACTATACCGTGGTCTGTTTGTGTGGGGGGGGTTTGTTGTCGGGCCTGCAGATACTCCCGGAACGGACCCCAGATGTCTTTGGGCCTCGAAGTGGGGGGGAGCGTTGTAGCATAGATGTCACTATTGGTAGAGCAAGAAGCCATGCTCTTTAGCCATCCCTTCACCGAGGGCGTAGTCCTACCACCCCAGTGAATCGCCACTTCTCTCTTGGCAAGGAGCAAACTAATAGCAACAAACCTGCGCGTAGCCTGCGGGAACTGCATAACGTATCCCAAGAGTGCAATCTCAGGCAATGGGGTCATAGGTACCCTGACCATTTCACTCACTTTCCTATGCAAGGCAACCCAATACGCTTGTACGTTCGGACAGGTCCAAGCAAGGTGGGCAAAATCGGCATTCGGGGCGCGGCATCTGGCGCAGTGATGTGATCTGGAAGGGTCTATTCTGTGGAGTTTGGCCGGAGTAATGTACATTCTGCGAAGAAATTTAAAATGAATCAATTTATGCCGGCTATTTAGGGAAATCTTGTTCGTGACCGCACAGCAGGCATCCCATTGTTCGTCCGAGATCGGCCCACCCAAATCCACCTCCCAGGCTTTGCGTAAGTTATCCTCATTGATCGGCATAAGAGCAGCGCATGACCTATATAGTTGAGACACAATGTGCACCCCCCTCTCACTGCCAATCACCATACTAAGCGGAGGGAAGGAAGGGGGCTCAAGAGGATAGTCTGTAAAGGTAGCCCGGAGGGCAGAGCGAATTCGCAAAAGGACGAATTTGTCCATGAAGGAGGCATCCGGGAAGAGGGAATCATCGTCTGGATCGAAGGCATGCCCGTCAGGAAACAGGTCACCCATCTTAACAATGTCAAATTTGTGGCACGTCTTCTGTATCAATTTTTCATTAGTTATGGGTATCAATTTAGGGTTTGGGAGTGGGAGATCTGAGGAATAGAGTAGTGTAGTGTGCGTGATGCGGCGCAGCTGGTCCCAAGCCCAACTAGTGGTCGAGGCAGGTTGGATATCATTGGGATCTCTGGGGAACCCGCTCGGCAAGACTGCAGCTAGGGTGTCTGGTAGGACTAGGTCTGATTCAGGTCGGAGATAGGGGATTCTGGCGTCTGGGTGGTACCATGCTTGTGCGAAACTACACTGCGCAGCTAAATAATATAGTCTTAAATCAGGTACCCCGAAACCACCTCCATCGCAGGGAAGCGTCATCACCTTCCAGCTTACCCTAGGGTGCTTACCCCCCCACACCAATCTTATTAAATGGGATTGCAGTGTTAAAAAAAATTCTTTGTGAGCGGGATAGGGATGTTCTGAAAGAAATATAAAAATTTAGGAAGCACGACCATTTTGATGAGGGAAACTCGACCCGCCAAGGACAGTGGGAGTTGAAGCCATTTCTCAATCTGCATTTCCAATTTAGCTACGGCGGTCCCATAATTACGACAAATAATCTGCTCCACATTAAGATGTATATGAACGCCTAAGTATTTGACCGAGTCGGTATTCCACTCCAGAGGGAACTCCAGTTCCCATTTGACCGTGCTGGCAGTGAGCGGAAAGATTACAGATTTGTGCCAATTGATTCCCAGTCTGGAATATACACCAAAGCGCAATATTTCCCGAATGAGGGGGTCTAAGTTAATCTGGGGGTTGCGAACATATAAAACAGTGTCATCAGCGTATAATGAGACTAACAGTGGACCTGTACGAAACTGCAATCCTCTGTGCAAGTGCTTCTCTTGAAAGTGTCTTATAAGGGGGTCCATGGCTAAAATGAACAACAGCAGCGACAACGGACAACCTTGTCTAGTGCCGCGTGACAGTGCGAAGGGGGGGGACAGCGTGCCGTTCAGTCTAAGTCGGGCCATCGGCTGACTATATAGCAGGGCGGTCGTGGCAATGAATCCGCGCGGCATCCCCATTCGTTGCATGATGGATAACAGGAAAGGCCACTCAAGGGAATCAAACACCTTTTCCGTGTCTAATAGGATGGCTGCCGCAGGGGTTTCAGGGTTGATTCTGTGTAGTGTGTTGAACAAAGTGCGTAAATTAAATGCAGTCGACCGGTGCGGTATAAAACCAGACTGGGCAGGGGAGATTATGGACTCCATTAATAGCGACAGTCGGCACGCCAAAGCTTTTGCCAGTATTTTGTAGTCGAGGTTAAGAAGGGACAATGGACGATAGGAGCCACATAATAAAGGATCTTTACCTGGTTTGGGAGTAATATAATGACCGCCTCACGCAGGGTGGGAGGTAGCATCTGTCGCTCAAGAGCCTCCGCATACATGGCAAGGAGCTGGGGAATCAACAAATCTTTATAGGCCTTATAAAAGTCAGCTGTGAAACCGTCAAGTCCCGGAGCTGAGGAACCCTTTAAGGCAGAGATTGCCTCGTCTATGCTGTCCTCCGTTATGGGAATAGCCAGAAAATCCTGCATGACCTTATCAAGGAACACCAGTGCTATTTCTGATAGATAACTCTCCTGGCCCGAATTATCCGGGCCCAGTTTAGTGGTGTACAAAGCCTTAAAATAAGAGACGAATTCCCTTTGGATGTCCAGCGGATCAGTGATGTGTAGCCCCTGAGTGGACTTCAATTCGGGGATACACGCCTTGCTATAGGGGGGTCTAATCATTTGGGCCAGCATACGGCCCGGCCGCTCCCCCTCACCATATACCTTAGCGTTATGGTATTTTCCCATGTAGAGTATTTCCCTCTCAGCGGTGTCTCTAAAGTCCGCCAGCAGGGTTAGCCTACGTTCGTCTAGGTCAGAGCTGGCCGTCTGAAGCAGCGCGGTGTCCAATGTACTTAATTCTCGCTCTAACCGAGCTAATGTGTTGCGTAAATCTCGTAAGACACCAGCGCTTTTGGATATGCAGACTCCCCTCATGTAGGCTTTAAAATCCTCCCACAGCATAGCGGCAGTGTCTACTGAACCGGTGTTAAGGGTGAAGTAATCCTCTATCGCCTCCCGCAATGCCTCTCGAAAAACGTCATCATCAAGCGCGCGGCTGGGGAACCTCCACTGCCGTTCAAACCCCTCAGGTCGTGGTATCTTCACATTTAACAATCCTGGAGAGTGATCTGAGAGTGTGCGAGGGGGTGTCCTGACCGGCTGGCACCAACTGACCAAATCTGGGGAAACCAGCCAATAGTCCAGTCTAGTCCACGTGTTATGACAGCTGGTGTAGTGAGTGAAGTCAGTGCGAAGAGGGTTTAGCTTCCTACCAATGTCTGTTAGGGTGAAGTGTTCGCAAAGTGAGCTCAGTGCCCTCCTCGCCCGTGGTTTGGGATCTGGAGCGTTAGATGTGGAGTCCAGCGATAAGTCCTGGACAATGTTAAAGTCACCTCCCACCAAGAGGGGAACTTGGCCCAGCTGCGCCAATTTGGAAAGCAAGGAGTAGTAAAAGTCGGGGGAATCCATGTTGGGGCCATATATGCAGACTAAAGCTAATTTGCGACCCAGCAAGGTGCCCAGTACAATAATATATCTACCTTCGCTGTCACGGAGCACCGAATTCAAGTGGAATGGAAGCCGCTTGTGGATGAGTATTGCAGTGCCTCTCGCGTAGTTGCTGTAGTTTGCAAAATATCTATGTGTACCCCAGCCTGCGGCAAATTGGGACTGATCGGTGGGAGGCAGGTGCGTTTCTTGTAAGAAAGCCACGTCTACCTTGTGACGCAGTAGATATTGCGTAACCTGCCTTTTTTTCCGGGTGTTATTCAGCCCGCGGTCGTTCCAGGTAACAATAACAACCTCAGAGGGGCCAGCGTTATATCCTATCTGTGTCATGGGGGAAATGTGAGTGAGTATTGAATGAAAATCGGCCTAGCGTACTTATCACAATCGTCAATCTGTGCATGCAAAAATGTCCCAGTGCAACTAAACAGTGTCCCCCCCCAAACCCCCTCCCCCCACCCAGCCTCCCCTCCCAACCAGAGAGGCAGAACCATAATTAACAAATAACAGTGCAAAACTAAGGTCTCCTCTGTAGTACTGAAAAGTAACCATAAATAGTACTTGCGTGATTCACACAACAATCTTAAGGTGATCACCATGAGGGGAGGTGGCACGCCCCCAACAACGATGTGCCAAATGACATATAGCATTAAAAGAAAGAGTTATCGAAATCCCTGCATAGATGACGTTTCCACATGGCACAATGTCAGCTAATCAGTTCAGCCATGTCCAGATCCCGAAAAAAGTTCCAAACTGGCGTCCGAGCCATTCTGCGAAGGGGGAAGTGTGTCCTCCTCAAGAGGGCGTTTGTTATTCAGCTTATGTTTATGGCAGAACTCCTGCACTTCCGCTGGGTTATCAAAAACACGTGACCGTCCGTTCACCTCAACACGCAGCCGGGCAGGATATAGCATACCATATTTCAATCCTAGATTTCTAAGTGTCGCCTTGACTCCAGTGAACTTTCGCCTCGCTTCCTGCACCATGATGGTGAAGTCTGGGTAGAAGGAAAGCTTGGAGCCCTGCCAGAGTGTCTCGCCCAGTTCCCTTGCCAGCCGAAGGGCAGTGTCGCGATCTCTAAAATTCATGACTCGTGCAATTATGGGCCTAGGCGGGCATCCAGGGTTGGGTCGAGGGCCCAGTGATCTATGAGCTCGTTCGATCACAAAGCCAGAAGTAAATGCCTCCCTGCCAAACAGGTCTATCAAGATAGTTTCCACCAAGGTGTCCATACGGCAAGCGGCTGTAGACTCCGGCACACCTAGAATGCGCACGTTGTTTCGGCGGCTGCGCGCCTCCAAGTCCTCATTCTTGGTCGCGACTTCTTTGAGGATGCGTTCCATTCTGTCGAGCCATTTCACTGCTTGTGCCGTCCCGTCTTCTAAGTCGGATGTGCGAGCTTCAACCACATCAAGGCGCCGGTCATGAGCCTGGATCTTCGTTCCCAATTCCGCCATGTGCTTGTCTAGGGAGTCAAACCGTACATCTAGGGCCCTAAATCCAGCCCTCATTTCTTGTAACAACGAGCCGAGTTGAGTGGCATCCCCTTCTGGCGCGGCATCTTTCTGGCCACCTTCCGCCATAGCGTCAGAGGTGTCCTGGACTGTGTCGGTGACCTTCGCAAAGGGGAGAAGGCGTTGTTTGGGATCCTTGCGGCCCATTCCACAGTTCACTCCACCAGGTGCAAGATGGGCCCAAAGGTCGCATTTTTCCTGGTAGTGGCGGCAAATGAGTTGCGTGGGTTGGATTGAAACGATCGGGAGCTGGATTAATTAGCGATCGCCAATGTGCCAAGCATGTCCTGGTTTGAACGTCGTCGGGATCTAGGCTAGCGCACAGGCATGTGACCCTGCGCAGTGCGCGGAATGGCGGACCTATAGCCCGGGCAATTTCACAGCGATCGAGTCTCAGCCAACAGGGAATGAGTGATGCGCTGGCAGTTCAATCCTGATGGTGCGAGGGAGAAAGCAGACCTCGCGCTTTCACTACCCCCTGTGAAGTTGTGCTGAGCAATCGCAGGAGAGGCCAAGTGAGTCCTTCACAGCAATAACGCAAAAATAATCACACGAGGGGCAATCTGGCAGCAGTCTCGGGCTGTTGTGACCGCAGCGGGTGAGGGCGATATCTGTGCGGGCCCGGACCGGGGGGATCATACGGGACTCTGGGGCCCCGTTGCAGTGTTTTTATACTGCGAGATACTTTACATATTTATTAAGCTAGCTGACAACATAATCATAAATGAAAGTAATAAATTATCAACATTATGATTACAAAACAGGAAGACAACGAACCCTCTGGCGTATTTAAATAATGCCACATGTTCCCATAATACTTCTCGCTGGCACACAACACCCCCCCCCCCCCACTCCCCCTCGTTCATCTTGACTCAAGGAACACAAACAAAGCATAAAATGGGCCCTTTATTTAACTTCTAAATGTCTATGCAAAACAAGAATTCATTTCTCAACTGTAACTATAAACATAATCCATGCCTATAATGGAGTCACTGTTCACATAACACATATTTTAGTCATCTTGCGTTCCATGATATTATTTGGCCTTTTCCAGATGTTGTCTTTCTGTAGCTTTTAGGTCGAGCTTTCGTGGGTGCGTGTTCAGCTTCAGCAGCCCATAGCTGCTTGCTTGTTAATGCAGCATTCCGTGCAGCTCTCACCCCTATCTATTCCCCATGCCACATAATTCCACTACACAAATATACTCCACGCCACAAAATTCCACTGTACACAATTCCACAACAAACTATTCCAATACAACCTACATACTTCCACTCCAATCCACATACACCCACTCCACTCCACTCCACATACACCCACTGCACTCCACATACGCCCACTGCACTCCAAACCAAAACACATAGGTAAAAGACATTGCCTTTTACAACACCAATAGCTCTAGTTCTCGCAAATGCGAGACCTATTGCATTACTAATGCATGTTTCCATTGTAATACATTATTTACCTTTCTATCCTCACACACAGGTACCTTGTAAATTTTGCACACAACCAAGAATTTAAAGGGCTGGATGAAAATCTAAAGACATGAGATTTGCAATGCCTAAAGATGTATGATGCCTGCTATCTGAAGGGCAGAAGAATACGTCACTGCGTATGAAAATGATACTAGACATAGAAAAAGGCTCCTGGAGCTCCGGTGCCGCTCAGCTGAATTAACCTCGCTCTCAAAGAACGATCCTGCTATGAATTTTATTTAAGATTCGGGCGTCGACACGTGCACAGTGTGTGCGGGATTCATGCCTGTCTCCACAGATCGGGGAGAGGGAGGCAGATGGAGACAAAGTGAGGAGCCACAGCTTGCTGAATTAGGGAAGTAATGATGTGGGGAGCAGGAGGAGTAAAGAGCGATAAAGCAGGAGGGTAAAGATGGATGGAGCAGGGGAAGTGGAAATGGGTGGATTGCTGAAATAAGGATGGATGGTTTAGGGATAGTAATTATCGACAGAGCAAGGGGAGTAATCATTAGCAAGTGGGTGAAAACAGTAGAGCAAACAGAAAAAAGAGGAGTGGTTCCGGGGGAGTAAAGAGGGATGAAGCAGGGGTAGTAAAGAGAGATGAAGCAGAGGAGTAATGATCAGTTCTGCCAAGTGTCACTCAACAGGGGTTAAGTTAACCCAATGTGTACTATTTCCACATTCCTGCAATTAAATATTTTGCCACGCAAATCAGAGATTCACCGGCAGGCCTGGACTGCCTGTTTTTATCCACTGGACATTACCCCAGTGGGCTGGAGCATTTGGAGTCTGGTTTTTAGGTCATGTGGCTGCTGCTGGTGCCACTGTCACTTTATTCTGCTTCCGCAGGAAATTAGATCAGGATTGGGGGAGGGGGTTTCAGGAAAGAGACAGAGGAGAGAGAAAGAAGAGAGAGATGAGAGAGCGTGGAGGAAGGGATCAGGGCTGGTTTGGACATTTTGGACCCGAATCACAAAGGGCCTCCGCACTCCTGGTGGGGGTCCTGCACTGGTGGCAGGACCTCCGTACTGCAGTTAACCATTGAGGAGGTTCCTCCACGACTGCAGGGCCCCGGCCATGAGTGCGGAGGCCCTTTGTGAATTGGGTCCTTTGAAGGGTTGATTTTGCTTCCAAGACCGACCCTGTTTGCCAGTCGTGAAGCGGGCCGGGAGAGGCGAAGCCAGACCTGATAGGGGCGCGCAGGTAATCCCTACCGGCGGTGGGAACACCGGAAGAACTGGGGGCCAAGCTCGCGCAAAAAAGATGCGGAATGATTGGGCGCATCTTTTGAATTCAGGAACCGCCTAACAGAGATAGGAGGGCTGGGAGGCCAAGGGGGTCAAAAGAGGGCAGTGGGGCCCTCTTGGTCACATCTGACCACCACCTCATAACATTGGATTCCACTGACCCACACCAAAAGAAGGCGGTCGTCGCAGCCGCAGGGACACAGGAGAAGGGCAAGGCGGAGGCAGCACAGAAAGAGACCTAGAAGAAAGAGTAACCTAGTTAGAAGAGCTGCTCAAACAGTGTTCTTGGGATGCTACATGGCAGGGACATGGGGAAGCAGGCAAGTTGCCAGCAAGGGTCCAGGGAAGAGGAATAGCACTTGCAGCCCAGGCCAGGTGTGACGGCCGCCCGCACGGTCGGTAGCAAGGTAAGCCTAGAACCTGCAGAGACCGAGACACCTGCAAAAGGGTCACCACGTAGGGTCAGTGCTGTCAGCCAGAAATAGAGATAAAACATTTGGACAATGTTTAAGTGAGAAGTGGAATATGTAACAAATAAATATGGGTCACGAATGACCAACCAGTAAGTTGCGAAATGTATGATCCATGTTGTGCAATAAACTGCAGACTTTATGCACCATAAACTGTGGCCCCTGAATGTTTTGAAGGGGTGGATGATGCCTGATACGGCCAGTAAGGCAGGGGTGAACTCGCACACTTAGGAGTGGTTATTAACATTATAGTGCCCATCCAAACTTTTATTTTCAGGAGTGTGCTTAGTATGGAGACGGAGTCTGCATTTATCAGTTCACAGATTAGCTTCCTCTTCCACAGCTCTCTGATCGTCCTGCGGGCCGAGGAAAGGTCAGGATTGCTGGGATTACACCTAACCTCTGGTGCACGCTTCATGTGAGCTGCTCACAGGTGCCCAACTCTCCTGGAAGGCAGAAGCTACCTTCAGTCTGCAGTGCGGCTACTGGTAGACCTGGGAGAAACGTGCAGCATGTAGCCCTTGCACACGTCATCTGTAAGTAAGCAGGCAATGAAAGACCGGCCCAAGGCCTATCATCTCCAGCCTTGTATCCAGCCTTGTAGTGGGTTCTGGATTATCTACTTCAAATCTGATGCAAGTCATTGGTACTCTATGGGTCAGCTCACACATGCTGGTCTCCCCGGCTACAGATAATACAAAGCCTAAATCATTAGTTCTTGTGTGCCTGAGTGATTCCTTCTGGAGCAATGTGATGGTGGCTTTTCATTTCCATTACAATTCATATATCTGACAAGTAGCCAAAGCACATTGGCTTCATAACAGAAAGCTAGTTCCTCTGATGATTATTTTTATCTAAATGATCAACAATGGCCCACAAAAGTAAAATAAGAGTGCAAAACCATTCTTGGGTTGCTTGTGTTCCCGTTCAGGGATCACCCGGCCTGCCAGTTCGAGCTGCACTGTTTCCATTGGAGCACAGTGATGAAGCGAATGTCTTCATATTGCAAACAAAAACACATAACCTTAAAAGTGCAAAGGTCTATGCTAAATAATTCACATATTATGTATTAAAAGTTTTGCAGTAAACAATCATAGTTAGGCATTATGAGCATGCAAAAGAAATGATAATGTACTGATTTAAGTTGGCTTTACCATACTTGATATATTAACAGGGGAGAGGAGTTGGCCTAACGGCTTGGGCGGTCGACCTCAAATCTGGGGAACTGGGTTCGAGACTCGCCAATGACACTGAACATCCTGTGATTCTGGGCAAATCACTTAATCTCCCCGTGCCTAACAAAAAAAAAAAAAAATGAATGTGTCCTCATGTAACGCAGCTGGTGCTATGTAAAGCGCTCTGATACCCGAATCGGGTCAAGTTTGCGCTATATAAAACTCCGTAAAATAAAAAAAAAAATAACAGTGTTTTAAATGCTAACATTGAAAGGTCTGTTTTCATGCTGACGTTGTTTTGCACAAGATGTTTTCTTTTCACTGCAGATGCTGTAACTTTCCAGAAGCCTTCTATTAGTGAATAGGCACTCGTTTTGCATTAGACAACTGATAGTGAGGAGACAACAGGAAGGATGATTCATGGGAAGAACTGTCTCAACTGCAAAATGTGGACAAAGTATCTTTTCAAGGACTTTTTATCTGTGCCCTATTGTGAAGACTTGAGAAACTGGGGAGTGCACCTACTCCCAGGAGTTTACTGCAATCCTAGTGGATGCTGTGAATGGAGAATGTGATACTTGTTTCAGTTCATACTTTACTGTGTTTATATTTGCGTGTGTTCCTAGAGTAGGTCATCTCATTATGGAGATCCTTTCCCTGGGATTATTGAGACCATATCTCTCTTCATGAGAGATTACTTTTTGAGCCTATTCCCATTTGCTAGATGTCTGCTAATTTATAGCTGAAAATACTTATCAGCTTAAGCATTCTCTTTTATTTTAAGTGTAAAGGCTTCATGCTTATGCATTTTATTCTTTCATCAGAATTGTTTATTGGTTTTATGAACTAACACCTTACTCTCAATTTAATTTAAATTTGGGAAATTCCATTATGGAACATACTTGTTGCATTATAACTATTTTGACAATAATTTTTGCTAATATTGCAATTTAACTTGTTTTTAATATCGATTAAAGGATTATTTGAATTGATAAGAATAATGACTAAATAATAATAATTTCAAAATAAAATAGATTAAATTTACTAAATTATTAATAAAACCCTTTAACTCACACAAATTCTCTTTATTAACTTTACAAATGTAAATTGAATTCCTGATACTGAAAGGTTGATGTAAATGATTGCTCCTTTTAAACTCTCTTTGTCGACAAGCAAATGTCCATATGACCAGTGGTGGGGTTTGTTTAATGACTATACCCAAAGATTAAGATGTAAACTTCCCCGCTCCGTGAAAAATCGACTGATTTGCATAAGGCTGGGTCCAAACTGATGTGGCATGGTGTGCAAAATAATGATGGTCTGGGATGCAGCCCAGGTAATTACCAGTGGCTTAGATTAATTCAAGCATTCTATCAATCAGTTTTATGTATGCCCAGGAAATAAGAAGCAAGACAGAGAGGAAAATCCTTTGCTACGTACAGCCAAAAAAAGGAATTCTCTTCCCCTCGTCTTTGAGCTTTTCCCAATCATCTCACTTTTTGCAAGCTCTTTAAGACATCACTTTTCTCTCAGGGGCCCATCTTAGTTTTAGGTATTAGTGATATTTACTTAAGCAATCCTAACACCAGGATGCCCACAAGGAAATGTGTTGCACTTAAGAAGTTGCCAAAATAAATAAAAAAAACAATATTTAGATCTACCTTTAGGTCAAATAGTTATAGTTTTTTCATTGCTCATTCATCCTAAAATCCTTCAGAGCGAAGTATTTGCTGTCACACCTTGTATCAGAAAGTGATTCACTCAGTAGACAACAACGTAAACATAAAACAAATCATACACTGACCCCCAGAGGTCAGGTTATGTAATGTTATGTGAATTTGTATTGCACACATTTCCCCCAGGGTTGTATCCTGTCGGCTTAAGAAGTAGGGGGGCACTCTGACTGGGACTCATTTGAATAGCCAGGTGTTGGAAATGGTCCTTTCAGTACGGTCACCCCAAATGTTTTGGACCTGCATCTCTTCATCCCAGAATAAAAGTATCTCCAAGGGCTTGTTAGCTTGGCTCCTGTTTCTGAAGTCTCAGGGATATCAAAGACTTCACCCTGCAACTTGCAACCAGCACCTGGACTCTGTCTGGTGTATCTGCTCTGCTAAGTGGTGCCAATCCAGTCTTGGGCCCTTTGAAGTGAGTTTTCAGTGCTGCAACCCAGAAAATCCACGCATCAGCAACGTTGCGCCGATCGGGATCGGTGCATTTCCTTTAACACCAATGCATCGCCGCTGCTGCACGAACCACGGACATCCTCTGTTTCTGACGCATCTCCAACTTTGCATGGCTTGGTGCCAATGCATCGCTTTGTGCAGCATGAAGCATCTACAGCCCAGTGGTTTGACGATGATGCATCACCCTAATGTTCATCGCATCTTGACTCTCAATGCATCTTTAAGTTTGCACAGCTCGGAACTGACGCATCGCCTACATTTATTTATTTACTTATTTACAGAGTTTTATATAGCGCAAACTTGACCCAAAGGTATTGGGTATCAGAGCGCTTTACATAGCACCAGTTGCGTTACATGAGGACACATTCATTTTTGTTATGCACGGGGAGATTAAGTGATTTGCCCAGAATCACAGGATGTTCAGCGAAATTGCCGAGACTCGAACCCAGTTCCCCAGATTCGAGTTCGACCGCCCTAGCCGTTAGGCCAACTCCTCTCCCCTCTGCGGGATTGTCAGTGATGCAGCGCCTCCTTTGCCCCACGCATCACTCGGGACATCGACTCATCCAAGATACTGTTCAGAGGGTCAAGGCTGGTCCCTGTATCTGACACGCGCTCCACTGGGTCGGCCTGAACATTTGGACTTGCTCCGGTCAAGCGTGACCAGATAGCTCCGGTTGGCACTATTTATCTGTAAGCAGTCTATTCTTTAAAAATTCACATCTTGACTTCTACTTATTAGATTTTTGTCGTTTTGGTCTTTGTCTTACCCATACAAATATTAGTTATTTTTCTAAACTGGTATGGAGTCCTTTTGTGCTGTGTTACTGTGTGTTGTCTGCACACATATTTTACACATTGCCTCTTAGTTAAGCCTGACTGCTCAGTGCCAAGCTACCAGAGGGTGAGAACAGGTTACTTTTTTTTTAGTTTTAGATAGCGCAAACTAGACCCGAAGGTATCAGAGCGCTTTACCTGAGCACCAGTTACATTACAGATGGACACATTCCTTTTTGGTAGGCACAGGGAGAGTAAGTGATTTGCCCAGAATCACAGGATGTTGAGCATCCCTGCCGAGACTCGAACCTGGTTCCCCAACTTTGAGGTCGACCACCCTAACCATTAGGCCACATCCTCTCCCCCCTAGAGTGTGTTACTGACTTATCCTGACTAGGATTTGGGTTCCTGCTTGGACAGGGTACACAACTCTGCCAAACAGAAATCCAATTTCTAACACCAGGTTTTAAGTTTCTTGTGGAACTTTATGATAGAGTTATCGGCTATGATATGGAGGAGTGGGTTGTTGCAGAGTATCACCATAGGTATTCCAGCTGACTGCAGTTGTGTTTGCAGAGTCGTAGGTCATCTGTGTAACTGTTTGTCTGAGGTCTGGTTCATGATGTAGCAATGGTTTTGAGCGAGGGTGTCTGTGTAGGAGGTCATCCAAGTGTTGAAGTTGGTTATGGAGCAGATGAAGTTGTCTAGGTGAGGCGCACAATGAGTTTGGAGTCTTGTGGTCAGATTTCCTTGGTTACCTTGCTCCAGTTGTGTCAGGCAGTTTTAGTGGGTGTGGTTCCATGTTGGAAGAATAGGTACAAGCTGAATCGGACGCTGGAGTGGTTGGTCCATGTGAGGGGGATGGGCTTGTCCACCATGATGTCTGTAAAGTTGGTTAAGACTGGGTGGAGGAGGTATCCAGCAGCGTGGGTAGGGTCATTCACCCACTGGGTGATTTTGATCATGCTCAGATCTTCCAGGAGGTTGTTGGTCTTTGGGTCAGTGCGGCCCTCCAGGTTAAATTTGAGGTCGCCTAGAAGGATGAAGTTGCTCGAGGTGAGCACCAGTGGGGCGATGAAGTCTGCAATAGTGTTTCTTCCGTTGTATCTGAATAGTCTGTAAAGCAGGGCCACTCCCAGGATGGTGTTGCTTGAGATGCTGAGCTTAAAATCCAGGTGTTCAAGTGGTCGCTGGAGTGGATGTGATGGCAGCAAAAGTGAGAGTGATGGAGCAAGAAAGGGCAAAAGGTTCAAAAGCAAGGTAGCAAAGCAAAAGACTAACGGCAAAAGAGCAGAAGGGCAAAAGCAAGGGCAAAGGAGCGAGAGTCCAAAAGAGGCCAAGGTAGAGGAGAGAGATGGGAGTGTGAGGCGGAGAGGCATCAGTCTTATGCAGCAGCAGAGTTGGATCTGAAAAGGCCAGGCCTGATCAGAGGACAGGAGTCAGGTAAGGCAGGCAGGACCAGGCGTTCAGGCAGCTTCTCGTGACAGCACCCATTGCATTCTAGTCATGGCCTCCTGCAGTTTGGAACTATCTTGAATATTTTTGCCGGGACTCATTTTGATTTCCAGTCTGGCCATGCACACACACACAAACACAAGCACCCTTTTGCCAGTGTTGACTGGCTTTCTTACACTGCTTTCCACCAGGGCAACTTCTATAAATGCATTGATCACATCAATATGAAATGTGACCGTTTTGTAGCGAAGCACAAGCAAAATAACGTTTAGGGACCCTTTAGTTTGTCACACAATGAAGAGTGTCATACTCAAGTCAGGCACACTTGCCAACCTCTCCATCTGAACCCTGGTGCTACACCTGTTCGAGTTCAAATTGATGAAAGCCGCCAGTGAGTGAGTCAAATCTCTCCCGTTTATCCTTATCCACCTTGAGGTCCCTGGGTGTCTTCCTCCATCTTGGTCAATTGGCTGCTGTGGGGGATTGGCTGAAATAAGTTGTAGAGACCCAAAGATAGGCCAGAGAGCTGACCACATTGCAGACCCCAAATACTGAGCGAAATCCCACAGTGGCCCAATTTCCCTGCATATTGACTCACTGAACCCTTTAGGTTGCCATGATTTGTCTTACCTGTTTGTGTTTTTTATGCTCCCCGCGCCACTATCAGGAGGCACCCTGGCTCCAAGAGGTAGAAGGGATATATAAAGAAAGAGTTTAGAGTGGAACGTGGGAACATAAGGTGGGTGATAGCAGGAGGAAAAGATGGTGTTTTGCACTGCACAAACATGGAGTAAATTCAAATCTCCGCTATGCCTACTTGAATGCTTGATTTCAAACAAAGGATTCAAATCATCAATTAAAAGTCATATGACAGTGAAGCCCACAGTAACGAAAGAGAGGAGCAAATTTGCAAACCATGAAAGTTTATTAACACCCTAATAAAGTTAAACTTTCAAATCGTATTAGTTTAGTCTAAAATCAGTAATCACCTGAATATAGCATATTTGAATATACTCCAGGCAAATCAAATAGCAAACGTGAAATTAAGTTATTAAAAGACAGAGAGGCATATTTACAAGGGAAGTGGCGGAGTGAGGCATTAGCCTTCCTGGCTTAATTCCTCACTACGCCACTTTAGAAAGGCAGGGCTGCACTATATTTACAAGAATATGGTGCAGCCCTGCATTGGCGCTACACTTAGGAGCCCAGCGCCAACGCAGGAACCCTTGCACCGTAGTGCAAGGGTGCCTGCGTGCAGGGGAAGATTGTTTATGTACATGAAGGTCCCCCTTCCTGCGCATAAACAATCTTGAAATGCCGTTTTGTAACTACTATGGGGTATATTCACAAGAACGTGTGATAACTACCGCAAGAGTAGCGTAATGCAACTTTCATTATCGCAGCCCATCGCGGGAAAATAACCCCGTGTCAACGTGGAATTCACAATAAGGCGGTATCATGCGATAGTCACCAGATAACGCGTCAAATGTCAGCGTGAAAATCAACGCCACGCCGAAATAACGCGAAACGCGAACGCGAGAAATCATGCGATGAGGCCAATCGCGGTACAAAAAGTAGCGAAAACCAGCCTCAGGCATGCAAATCCCACACGTCCGGCGGGAAATTGCACCATAAACACCACAGACACAACACACCAGAAACAAGCCAAAGCACGAAGCAACATGGATGCACCCTGACCCAGCGCAGAGGGCAACGCGAACCCCACAACCCCCACAGACCACCAGCAAGGAACAACTGGCTCGGGGAAGGCCAAGGAGAAAAGGGAGAGGAAGACGGGGTGCATACCGCAGGGAAACAAGACCAAGGCCACGGAGGCCACAGAACACTACCAGCAACTGACCCACAAGCAGACCACCTGGAACGCAGTCGGAGTGCCCAGGAGGCCAATCCAGGAGGCCAAGAGGCGCCGGCAGGACATGACAACCTAAACCAGGTACAAACCCGCTGCCAACAGGAAGGCAGCAACGGCGACAGGAGGTGGCAGTCCAGCGCCACAGGAGGAGCTGGAGGAAACCCATGCCACAGTCATCAGTGTGGAGAGGGTGCAAGGAGTAGGGAGTACGGACACAGCTCGAGAGGACCTGACACAACAACAACAGTTTTGAACCCGAAACCGGTCCCAGGATGCTTGTTTCCGGTCCAGGGAAGACATGGCTTGGCAGTTCGGGCTGGACTGTTCCCATGAGGCACAGGGTCAGACTGATTTGCATATGGCCATGTCTGAACTGGGGTGGTGGAGTGAGCTAAAGAATGATGATGGATTAAACCCAGATCAGTTGACTGGGGGTGATGGTTTGATTTGCTCTAACGCTCCGTCCATCATCCCCTTTGGTATCGCTTTGTTCGCCCTAAGTTGGCAGGGTATGCCCAGACGTGGGTCCCTTGCTCACTTTGCCACTGGATTCAAGATAGCCTGGCTGATGAGGGTTTTGAACCCGAAACCGGTTCCAGGATGCTTGTTTCCGGTCCAGGGAAGACATGGCTTGGCAGTTCGGGCTGGACTGTTCCCATGAGGCACAGGGTCAGACTGATTTGCATATGGCCATGTCTGAACTGGGGTGGTGGAGTGAGCTAAAGAATGATGATGGATTAAACCCAGATCAGTTGACTGGGGGTGAGTGTTTGATTTGCTCTAACGCTCCGTCCATCATCCCCTTTGGTATCGCTTTGTTCGCCCCTAGTTGGCAGGGTATGCCCAGACGTGGGTCCCTTGCTCACTTTGCCACTGGATTCAAGATAGCCTGGCTGATGAGGGTTTTGAACCCGAAAACGGTCCCAGGATGCTTGTTTCCGGTCCAGGGAAGACATGGCTTGGCAGTTTGGGCTGGACTGTTCCCATGAGGCACAGGGTCAGACTGATTTGCATATGGCCATGTCTGAACTGGGGTGGTGAAGTGAGCTAAAGAATGATGATGGATTAAACCCAGATCAGTTGACTGGGGGTGAGTGTTTGATTTGCTCTAACGCTCCGTCCATCATCCCCTTTGGTATCGCCAACAGGAAGGCAGCAACGGCGACAGGAGGTGGCAGTCCAGCGCCACAGGAGGAGCTGGAGGAAACCCAGGCCACAGTCATCAGTGTGGAGACGGTGCAAGCATGCGGGAGTACGGACACAGCTCGACAGGACCCGACACAACAACAACAGGTTGAGGATCCAACAGGGACTGGGGGGACGGGGGGTGATGGGCACAATGCCACACATGCACAATGAGGTGTAACACACTGCACACCCACAATTACCCAGGGACATGTCCCCCATCCCCGTGGCACACTGCAGCACACACACATAGCAATAACAGCACATACCATGACAATGTAGCACAAAGTGCAACACCCACACTGCAGAACAGGGGACACAACTGGGTCCACCCAGGCACAGAAACAGAACAATCACATCGGACAGAGCAGGGAACTGTGAGATGCACATCTACCCCTACAACCCACATCAGCCATGTAGGCCAAATGTACACTGTCCCAAATCAAATAGCCACCACCGCCCAAACAGTCACAATGTACATTGTCACACAGTCTGCATGCCGACAAGAACAAGGCGCCAACACAATGCCAACACGCACCTCCCCTTCACAATGCAGAGGGACAAACAACACCTCCAGCAGGTCAGAACAGACAACCCATCAGTGATGCCCCAGACAAACACCACAGCCCAGACACCGACGCCCTACAACAGCCCATGGACATCCCACACAACCCACCACCAGGACCAGGGCAGACAAGCTACTCAGAGGAGAACCCAGCCCCTGCAACAGACCACACATCATGAAGCACCCGCAATCACGGCTGCCCCACAACACTTCACCCACCCACACATGGCACCCCAATGCCAGGTGGCAGAACGCCAAAAGGAGGTGGCCCAACAGGTGAGGGTATTGCCGAACCCATGGAATGCGAACTAGAACACATACGTGGGTGTCCAATACCCTTCAGGGACCCCCCACACCACACAAAGGAGACCCACACCTCCACAGAGGCACATGCACATATCATGTTGAACTGGCTACGGGCACGTGCGCCCGGCCCTTTTATTGGCAGGGCCACATGTACAGTGACACCTGTGCTGGATGTGTGTGGGGTGAGTATAAGCAAGCCCGCACGGAGTGCTTGGTGCTGCCAACAACCTGAACAGTGGACACCAGTGTAATGGAAACAGAAAACACCAGCATAACAGAGTCAAATGCAGAGCAACATGGAGGGATCCGGAGTAAGGACAGAGGTCACCCAATATTCAGTCAGGAGGTTCCGTGAGTTGCAGTGCACTGAGGTAGGGGCACTAGAGAAGAGCGCGCTTATGTGAAGAAATTGCTAGGATTGTGTCCCTTCGGGTTAGTCCTGATGCAGATGCAGTGGGGTGTGTTACACCTGCATCTACTTCCTCATCAACCACTCAGGTCTCCCACACTGCCTGAGGTGAAAGTTGCGTCCACAGTCCACAGCGCAATACCCAGCAATAGATCCGGGTGTGTAGCTTGATTACCACCACCAGTCTGCATTCCTGCCATGGGGCTGTTGCCTCCTGCCCTCCCATTGTCTGTGCCTTCTCCCGTCCACACACTTGACACATCTTCCTCATCATAGTCCCAGGTCTACCCCACTGCATGAGGTGACATTGCTGCGCAACCCCACAACAGCACAAAACACAATCAGTAACAGACAATGGCTTGTGGTGCACTGAGTCACTGGCACCTGGAGTGCTGAGCAGGGTATCAGGCCGATGATGGCATCCACGGCAGGTCTGAGCAGCTGCGTAGGTCTGTCAGGACCACCCTTTCGACTCTGGCAGATGGCGGTTGGAGGTGTTCCTTGGGGTGGTGGCGTGTGCCTCCTGCGGTGATGCGACGTCCGGGCCGGTCAAGACTCGATGCTATGTGTGGGCCCTGGTGGCCCGCAGTTGAGGCCTGAGGATGCGGACAGCGCAGGGCCACAGACACATGGCGTTGATGACCCCAAGACCATCGCTGCAGAGGCCCTTCAATGTCTCAGAAGAAGGTGTCCCAGACCTGACCAGCACAGAGTTAGTGGCCCCGGAAGCACTGCGGCCGGCACAGGCACCCAGCCACGGGACGGTGACATGCGGTGCAGTCAGATGGGCCATGCGACCTGAGCGGGTCCCCATCAATGTCCGAGGTGTATGTTGCGGAGGGTTCCGGGGGACAGTGGAAGGTGTCCTCCAGGGCATGATGTGGAAAGTCTGATGTCATCTGGAAGCAGCAAATGGAGGAGTGGAAAGCGCAACCCTTGTTTACACAAACAATTCGGGATCAGCTACATGAGGATGAAAACTAGCCCCTAGTCCACAGACTCAAACGCCACCAATGTACGACCAGTGAGTGTCCATGTATGTCGGGGAACAAACTTAGTGGCACAGGTGCTGTGAGGGGATGCAGTCTGCGATGATGCCGGTACACAGATGTGAACTCCAACATTGCCAAATCAAGACTGTGACCTACTGGACCGCAGTGTAGGCCGAAGGCAGCGGTTAGCATGGTCCCACAGACACGTCTCGTGTGCTTGTGATGCATTCGTTTGCTTCACTGAGAGCAGGGAGATTAGTGATATCACCTCTGCAGTAGACATCCGGTCACTGCCATGGTGTAATCAAGACTCAGTTCCAAATGTGTGACCTACCTGACCATGGTGAAGACCTGAGGCAGCGGTCAGCACGGCCCATTCACCTAGTGTCGCCGGCATAGGTTGGATGACCCCACCGGCCAGCGTAGTTCAGGTTCAGTGGCACCAAGTGTAGCCGGCTAGCGTTGAACAGGGTTAGTGGCACCACGTGTCGCAAGATGCCCATATGGAACTATGCCTCACTGATCGGGGGATCTGGTGCTGTGGCCGCTGGCCCGGATATGGGGTCACTGCCATTCATGACTCAAGTCACAATTCCACATGTGAGACCTACTGGTCCGAAGAGTAGGCCGGGGGCGGCTGTGGAGTACGTCAACGAAAAGGGAATAAAGCGGGCCGGTGTCGTGGAGGCCTTGATGGTCTGAAGTGGCTGCCAAGGTCTCGGGCCTCGGGCTTGTGGCTTGCGCAGGCACGTGGTGGGCCCTCCTTGACACACGCCGGTGCCGGAAGGTGATCAGTGTGGCCTGGCTGCGCAGGGGCTGGCCTGACGGGTTCGTGGTCCAGCGTGCTGGGGTCCGGCAGGCGCACGGCATCTTAGGCAACTCCGCTCACGAGGATGGCGCCGGCCTCGTGGCGAGGTGGGAGGCGCCGCCCTGGCAGAGACGTGGGTCTTTCCGGAAGGGGACCACGGCCAGGCCTACGTGGTTTTTATTCACACCCCTACGCTGATGTGGCGTACGCCGGACCATCCCACTCCGCTGACGCTTAGGGGGGGGGGCGTAACTGGCAACATTTCCGCGAGGTCCCCCACTGGCTGGGGTGAAATGGTGGCGTCCACTGTCCACTACACTCCATACGCAAGCGGTGTATGTCGCCATGGATATGGGTGTGTTCTGCATACTGCGAGGTGTCCAGCACATCTCCGGCACTGTTGGCATTGTGTACTTTCCCAATCATGGTTCTACTGCATCCTTCACACATGCCTGGTTGCCACCTCTCCCCACATTAGGCTATTATGTGGCTGAGGTGCCATGCCGTTGCTGGCTCATTTTCAGGGCTTGCCCATGTGGACATTGTAAGTTGTTCTGTCGTGTCTGGTGGGTGGGCATATTGTTGTGCCTGTTGTATGTGATTTTGTGATGTGTGCATTGCCAGGGTTGTGAGTTGCATGGTTGTGGAGTTGAGGTGTGTGGGGTGTTCATTTGTATATTGCCAAGGGGCTGTACATTTGCCTTGTTGCCATCCTGGGAACGCTGGTTGATGATGGACTGTCGGAGGATGAAGGTATCATGCACACTGGCTGTGTAGTTGTAGGCGACATTGTTGGGTGTTCCACGGTGTTCTGTTGTTGCCTGCACATTGGTGGGAGACGTGTGCTTCCTGTTGCGGTGATTGTGTGCTGTGTCACCATGGGGCACAGGTAGTACATGTGTGCTGTGTATTGCCCCCAACACGTGCGTGCATCCTGCTATGGCGTATGGTCCTTGCTTGATCTCCAGCGGATCCTACGCATTGTGTTGTACGTATGGGGACTTGGGTACCAGGGTGATTGTGATGTCCAGGACAGGTGTGGGGGACTTGGATGTGGCTGGCTGTGAGACTCCTCCGACTCTGGTGGGTGTTGGTTGGGGGGTCCCAGGGGCCAACAGGTGCAGCCCCTCCATCAGCTTTGTGTGGGGTGGGATGTTGGTTGTCCGCTGTGTTGTAGCCGTAGGCCTGTTAGGCGATGATGGTCAGGATGCGTAGGTTGGTTGTCCCTCTCAGCCTGTGGTGGACGGTGACATTGTCAGATGTTGGGTCTGTGCGGATGGTACGTTTCCTGGGGTTCCGCTGTCTTTGTCTGCGCTGCGTCTGTGTTGGTCCGGTGGGGGGGTGTTCCGGGTGTGGGATGGGGTCCTGGGGTGGTGGAGGTGGGTGTTGTGGCCCTCTTGGGTGTCCTGGCCGCATGATGGGTGGCTCCATGGCATATGTTGCCCTTCGGATGTGGCCCTGGGCTGTGCTCCCTTTTGTGGTGCTGGCTGCCGTCCGACTTTACACCAGGTCAGAGCAGGTGTAGATTTCCTGGTGCTAACGCGCCTTATCGCCTGTTTTGTGTTTTTATCGCAGATGTGGCTGGTCATTGTGAATGTTGAGGTGTGCTGTTGTCTCGGCTTTTGTCACGGGAACGCCTACTCTGCATCTCATTAGCGATATTTGCGGGGGTCCTCTGTGGCGATGTTTTTTGAGGCTGCTATCGCGGGTAAACTGGTGCTGTTAACACCGGCTTGTGAACGGGGAGGTAAATTTATCACGACTTTGGCTGCGATAAAGTGCCGTTAATTCGGCGATAGCTCCTTGTGAATATGCCCCTATGTGTGCTGCTTAATGCACACATAGAAGTTGTAAAACGACATTTAAAAAAAAATATTGTTTATGTGCAGGAAGGGGGACCTTCCTGTACATAAACAATCATTGGCCTTTTGCTGTTTTCATGTGTGCTGCACAACGCAACACACATGAAAACAGCAAAAACGAGGAGAAATGAAATATTTCTCCTCGTTTCCCAGGTTAAGACCAGGTTTTCCCTGGTCTTAATTCTGGCGCTTCATCCTATTTACGCCTCCCTCGTAATTAGGGGGCAGTGTCAGAATCAATGGGTGTTGCGGTGGAACGCCCACTGCAACACCCATTGCCCTCTCCCTTCACGCTAAGCATAGCGTGAAAGGGGGCCTTATTTACAAGGCAGCGGTAAGCCATGGCTTAACGCTGCCTTGTAAATAAGGTGAAGCCCCTATCGCCACAGAAACGTCGTAAAAAGTGACGTTCCTGTGGCGATAGGGGCTTGTAAATATGCCCCAGAGTATGCAAATTTAGATAGATTCTGTTTCCCCCAAAGGGGACTTTAACACGAACATAACCTAACTATGGTTAACTATATATGTATTAAAAATCACACTTTATAGTCAATCTAAATATGGGATTATACATGAGCATGTGTATAGAATGATTATGCGTGTTCTACCTTAGCATGTCATTTAATGCAAACGAGAAATAGTGACGCTGAGTCACAATGGGTGAACAATAGAAGTAACACATTCCATTTATTTTATCTGGCGTTCGCATACAGAAACTTAACAGCTTGGTTATTTCACAGGTCGAAGGAGCATACCTGGAGGAATTAGAATGTATGTTCTCTGTTCGGCATACGAAAGGGCTGAAAGTATAACCTTGCTAGAGGCTTTTGTGTGATATGCTGATCGTGGTAAGTACCAACATTAAGTAAAGCCTGTTATTCGAAGCCCTTGGCAAAAGCAAGGCTGTTGTAATAGGCGCTATACAAAACGAGTTATTATTAATATTGAGAGCTGCTGTTAGTTTGAAAAGACTTTTAACCATGATTAATACGGAGAAGTATATTCACTGTCAAAGTCAATGGCCAGGGCAATGTACTTTCTCAGGGAACACTAGGCTGTGCTATATTGTGGAAAGAGAAAACAGATTGAAGTGACCTGCGCGTTTTTCCAAACTATATTGTGTGCATTCGTGGAACGTTATTGACATCTGGTGGTATAGTAAGTTAATAGCATTCACTAATCTAAAAATCTTTCCTGTTGTCAAAGTTTTAAAGCAAACTATAATCTTGTTGCTCTGACATATGACTTCCAATTAAATACGTGGTCTTGCTCCAGGATACACCAAAACTTTTAACCGTGGAATAAAAATAGATTCATGAATTCTCATACATGCCAAGCTTTTAGATTGCTTAAGTGTGACATTTCTGGGGTTTCAGTAGGCGTTTGAGTGGCAGTCTGTCAATTGTGTGATATTTCCAGTAGCAGTTTCTTGCAAGTAAATCAAAGCAATGGCCAGTGTCTGAGTGTCTCCTGAATTTTCCCGTTACTGTATCCAGCTATATCGCACAACAATAAAATATGCCTAAAACAAGCCACACCTATTGGCTTTGCCAATGCTTGTTAGCAGTATCACATTAATGAGACATATCAATGATTTTGTTGAAATTGCATACAAGTGCACAATTCTGAGCATATTAGACTGTGACTCGAATATTAGTATGACTGCGGAAGGGGAAGTGGCCTTTGGAGAGCCTCAATCACTCCCATCTTCTCCAGACCCTTTCATGTGTAGTATGTCACGGACACTTTTCACCCAACATCTTTTTGAAATCTGCTATCTACATATCTCACACGTCATCTCCTTCCTCTTTTACTTGCATGGTCGCCACACACACACACACACACTCACACACGCACACACACATGCACGCACACTCACAGACATGCGCACACACACACAGGCACACACACGTATTGTCAGTTTTCCAACAATGGTGTTCCTTCCCCACACATAATGACAATTGGTACATGCATGCAGGACAGTTGCTCTGTGGGATCTGTTGAGAGCTGACCTTTGAATGAACAAATAGTTAAACAGATTGTGACCCAGTTACTGTCAATATGAGAGACTCTTAAGCATCCTAGCCGGGCCTAGGTTAATTTCTATGGCAATTACACACCTCTATTTGACCTGGTCCTTGCTCATAATAACTTCCTGGTGTAGCACAGCAAGTGCACTGGCTGCTGAGTTAATCTAATCCCACAGAGTTACAGTGTCTGGACATACACAGAGAAGATATAATAAAAATCATGACATTAGCATTTAAGAGTGGTTATGAGTACACTAGCACTAACATGTGTTAGTCTAACCTCTGATGCTTCGTACACGGAAGTGCTGATTTCTTTTACATACATTAGAATTTATTAATTGGTATAGTAGTACCAGCTGCATGCCATATGCATGCCATATACAGAACATATACAGAATAAAGGAGGGGGGCCTTGCGGCAACTCTCCTGGAGCGATATATGGCCTGGGGATCTCCATCCCCAGGGCCAGCTCCTGCTATCTCCTGAGGTGCCCACCCTCGGGAGATAGCTGTTTGCTTTTGCTTGGCGGCAGCTGACAGCTCCTGCTAAGCATGAGCAAACACTAACTCTGCTCCTAGCAAGCGGGAGCTGTCAAACTGCTCCCGCTTGCTGGGAGTGGAGTTTTCATCTGTTTCTCTGCCGGCTGTCATGCGGGCAGGGAAAGAGATGAAAGTATTGCTCTCGCATGCAGGGAGCTGCATTTCCAGCAGCTCCCTGTGTGCGAGAGCAGTGCAGGCTCCCACAGGAGACTGGGAGCCGGCTAGAACCGCGGAAGCCTTGAGGCTCCTCCAGCGGTCTCCAACATACATACTGGGTGCCCTGGGTGGGACCACGGCACCCAGGGAGATGTGGCCGGGCGCTGGGGGAAGGGGTTCCAGGGGCCAAAATCGGTCCAGGGAGGGGGGCCATGTGCCTCTCATATCCCATTGAATTGTGACCGGGCCCTGGGAAATGGGGTCCCCGGGGCAAAAACGGCCCAGGGAGGAGGCCGCTTCGTTTTACTTAGAAGTATGCAAAGGTCTTCTCGCCTTTTCCCACGTTGATGGGTAGCTTAACAAAAGGCCCCCAAGTGCGTTTCCAGCCAATTTTGGGGGCGCGTTATTAATGCAGAGGAATGCGAGGACATGTCCACCAAATAAAGAAGCACTTACTTCATTTAGTCAAGAGGAAGTACCCCTGTTTGGTGGAGATTCACCTCTTTGTAGTCTTGTTGTCTTCTCTTGATGAGGATTCATAGGTTATCATAGATTTATGGATGAAGACGCTTGAGGAACAATCACATTATCCAAATTACATGCACACAAGATCACTGGAGACATGACCCCATGGTCCTTTACTCAGCTGTAGTGCAGAATATGGACAGGAAATTTACCCAATGAGGTAGCACATACTAATTAACCAAATGAAAGTACTCCATTTAGGTAGATGTTTTTGGCAAAACTGGGGACTCTTCTGGAAAAAAAATGAGGTTCCAGTCTGCTACTGATGCACATTTCACAGAAATTAAACCTCAACGGGAAGCACTTACAAATAGAAACATAGCAGGTGCCCCAGTTGAAGCTCCACTTCAGTAAAGCACAAACTTTCTTAACTTCTTCAAATGTGTTTTTCTCTCATATCCTACATTGAAAAACAATCTGAAATCCTTAATGTAGGTGAATGCATCGTTGATCTAATGGAGCTCAATCTGATCTGTAGTGACTGTGATGAGTGGTTTCTTTCTTGTCATCTCCTGGTGAGAGCAGAGTCCATGGTTCTCCCTTTTAAATAAACTAAGTATGCAAATGGCTAAAATCCATAGCCCCACCCACACACCCACTCACAGACACACACAGGCACTCACAAACCCACTCACAGACTCACACACCCACTCACAGACCCCTAGTGCCACTCACAAACCCAGTCACAGATCCACACAGGCACTCACACGCCCACTCACACACCCACAGGCACTCATACACCCACTCACAGACCCACACAGGCACTCACACAGTCACTAACAGACCCATAGCACCAATCACTCACACACCCACTCACAGACACACATAGACACTCACACAGCCACTCACAGACCCACACAGCCACTCACACACCCACTTACAGACCCATAGTGCCACTCACAGAGCCAGTCACAGACCAATAAAGTCACTCACACACTCACTCACAGAGCCATACAGCCACTAATACACCCACTCACCGGTTACAGTTAGGGAGTAAAATTAAAAAAACAGTAGAAAGGTTACAGGGGCGTTATAGTTAGGAAATAGAATTAAAAAACCTTAGAAATCATGGAGTCCATGATAAAGTTAAAGACAGTAAAGGACTCGCTGTACGTATTCATCCGAAGAGTCGCTGAAGTGGGCCGACCTGTTTATTGCCATTGATGTCCCTGTAGGGTCTGTGGCATTCATCAGGAGCAGTGGGTAGCCCCAATCTAAGAATGGAATAGAGCTAAGCTATGATTTGATATAGAAGATCTTTAACTATTACTCAATTACTCCATGGTATATAATTAAGACCACAATTTCCATTCATTTTTATCTCATTACTCATGCAATAGATACGCTGATCATCAGTTATAAATGTAAACAGTTTTTTTGGTTGGTAACCAATGAAAAACCCTAGAGGAATATTTAAGGTTTCACAGGCTGTACTGAAGTCTAGCTGTAATCTGCGAGGGGAGCTGAGTACATCCCCTCGCAGAGTACAGGTAGACATTATTAAAAATGTCCACAAGGTGGTCATTTCTGTGCCTTCAGCAGAGACACAACAGAGCCAGCATCACGACGAATCCACTGCAGACATTGAAGCTTTGCTAGGTGGTTTCTATGTTCAGTGTTCCCACAAAGCAAAGAGTTTTTTTGTTTTTCACAAATAAATTCCCAAGATGGAAAATAGAAACAAATGGCCATGATATGCCAAAATCTTTCTACCTCTGTGTTGGGCTCACTTATTTGTTTTCAAATTTGGGACCACTATGCTTTCCCTTGCAATCCCACTCAGGAAACAATTGCACTGGAACATCCACCCTAAATATAGCATAGGGCAGGAAGTACTTTGAGTGACAGGCAGTCAGTCAAAGGTTTCTACCATCGGAGCCAGCAGAGAATCACTGCTGGAAACATGGCAGTTCCCCTGACTCGAGTTAGGGCAGAGGTACCACAGGTTTGGTTGTCCGGAAACTCTGTGATGCATGTGGTGGACTGCCCTGGCTGCCAAATTCTCAATAAATTTCTTAGTCCTACCAACGGATTCAGTTACTTTTGCAACATATTTCAAAAAGGTCTTCGAGATGTTAGATTTCTATGCTTTGAGAAGAAGAGGCCACTGTTTTTCACAAAAGGTTCACTTTGTATTTGCACTTGTATATTACATTCTTACAATCTGGTTTCAATTGCATTATCACAGTTTTGGTGCAACCTTGAGTAATTTTATGGTTTCTGTTCACCTGCCATATAGAGGGCCATCCTCTTCCAACTGATGTTGTCAACATGCCAATTTTGTTTATTAATCTTTTCTTCTCATCAGTGCTTAACAGGTAATTTACACAGTGGTGGCTGGCACCGATCGGTAGTGGAGGGGTGGCGGCGGGTGGGGCAAGGGGGGTGGGTGAGGTTAAAAAAAAAATTAATTCAACTTATCTGCTTGCCGCGTCCTCCTTGCCGCTCCTCCTGGTCGCGTCTCTCCTCCTCCCGCCGGCAGGAATGGGAAGCAGTCTGGAAGAACCCAGGCTCCCCATAGCCAATCACAACGCTGCAATGCAGCGTTGTGATTGGTCTGGGTGCCGTGACTTGGCACTCAGATGGGGCATGGGGGCCTGGGCATGGTCTCCACCCAGGCTGAGAAGGGGGAAAGTGCGCATGACTGTTAAAGTCAGCCCGAGAGGGCCGGCCAAACAGTCATGTGCACTTAGGAGTGGGGGCAAACCACTCCTCGGCGGCTCTGTCAGTCCCTCCCTGCCTCGCAAAGCTGCCGTGCATGAAAAAGAAAAAAAAAATCATTTTATTTTTCTTCTACTGCTAAAAAAACTGTGGGCGACACTCCTCCGCCTTAGTGTATGCGCCGCCACTGAGTTTACATTGCCTCTTTAATCTTGTTTACTATACTTTATAACTGCATTTTGTTCTTCCGGGTATAAGCAAATACATGTTTAAAGTATATTTATTTATGTTTGTTTATTTTGGTTCTTGATAGAGCACCATCTGACCATGGGCCTAGGGTAATAGAGTGCATTGCATTATGATGTGCAGTATAGAATACCAGTGAACAAGTATTAAGGTCTGAAGGGAGTGGTGGGTACAAATTACTAACCATGCGTTATGAAGGGCTGTTTGAGGTCTAAGTTAAAGCCAAATATTGTCATATCTTGTCATATATGGACCAGCGGAGCATTCAAATTTCTTAATGCCTTGCCAGGGTATAATTGTTTGAGGCTGGAGGGCTTCATGAACCTGGGAGCGTTAGGCTTGAGCAGAGCTGAGCTTAATAATGTTCTATTTCTACCACAAAGTTGAAGCTTTTGTGATAAGTGTTTGTTCATTTGAATCCCTTTATTGGTGCTAAATGCAATCTTATACTCTGAGGGGAGGTCCATGGGAAGCCAACCTAGTTATGTAAGGACCGGTGTGATGCACTGAAATAATTTTGTATCAGAGATCAGATGGGATACTGAATATAGGACTAAGGGGAGCTAGGTGAGACTTGGGTAGGTCTGTAGCACACTTCCACAGTCTATACATGAAATGAAGGGGGTTAGACGGGCAGTATAGCATTTCGTTTTGGAAAGAAAGGCTTTCGGCTGAATAGAAGTTTTAGTTCGAGTCAGGAGTCCTTGTCCATCTCTTTGACAGGGAGATCTATAATGCGTTTCCTGTCAAATCTGAAATTAGGTGATACAGCCTATGTGACTGTTGTTAAGTCAGGCTCATGTCATTGAGTTTGATGTGACGGTATTAGAGAAAATTCCTGTCCTTTGTCTGAGAAGAGGAGAAGAAATATGGGGCCAGATTTGCAGATTCAGGTCGTTTGCGAACACAGAAACACATTTTCCAATGTACAAAGCCCAAATTGCGTATCAGTAACCTGTTACTGAATCGCAATTTGGGATTGCGAATTGGTATTTGGAAGGGGTGTGTTTAGGGCGACTCTTCCTAATATCGATTTACATAGGTATGTACAAATGTTTTGCGACCAAAATGCGATCGCAAAACATTCGCATTTTATCACCAACTCGAAGTTGGTGGTAAGCCATTCACAAAAGGGAAGGGGTCCCTCTGGGACCTCTTCATTTTTGAGAATGAAAAAAAGATATTTTTGAGTGCAGGCAGTGATCCATCAGGCCACTGCCTACTCTTAAAAAAGGAAACAGAAAACACGTTCCGTTTTCCTTTATGGAAAACGGGCTGCATTTAAAAAAAACATAGGGGCATATTAGCAAGACCCACGTTAAAATTATCGCCGTTTTAGCGGCAGGAAACTGCCGCTAAAACGGCGATAATGGGCTTGCTAATATGCGTTATAGAATTCCAATAGAAGCCCAGGTTAGATGTGCAGGACATCTAACCTGGGCTTCTATTGGAATTCCATAACGCATATTAGCAAGGCCATTATCGCCGTTTTAGCGGCAGTTTCCTGCCGCTAAAACGGCGATAATTTTAACGCGGGTCTTGCTAATATGCCCCATAGATTGCTTTATTGAAAAGCAATCACAGACATAGTGGTCTGCTGACCCCAGCAGGCCACCATCCCTGTGATTATTGCGATTCCCAATGGGTTGCAAAATGAGACCTATCTCATTAATATTCATGAGGTAGGTCTATTTACCACCCACTGGAAATCGCAGAAAGTGTGAAACACACTTTCGTACATTAGTGTTTGAGATTACCAAATTAGAAACACAAAAATTTGCAGTTTTTGTAATCTCAAACACTAAGCTATGTACATTTGACTCTTAGCCCTTGAAGGGTTCAATGCTAGTTTCACTTTTTTTTCCAATTCTGACCTTCCTTATGGGAGGATGAAAGGGTTTTGAGGCTGTTGGAGCATTTGATTTTAAAATATAGTTGAACATCATCTGCATATTGTAAAAAGAAGACACAATATATGATTCACATATTGGCTAATGACTTGACATAGACATTGAAGAGCTGGTGATGAAAATGGAGCCCTGAGGTACTCCATAATGTACTTGGATGGGAGTAGAGAAAGATTTTCCTGTTTTGATGAGTTGCATTCTGTCAGAAATATAGGCTCTGAAACAGTCGCTATGCCCTCAATATCCATTCTGTTTCTTGAAATTTTGAGTCAATAGCATCAAAGGCTACCAATAAATTGAGGAGAATCTGGAACCTGGAATTAAATTTGTTAAAGAGACACAAACTATTGTCCATAGTGCTGAGGATGGAGGTTTTTGTGTTGTGGCCACAAGGGAATCAAGATTGAAAATTGCATCAGAAATCATTATTACTTATGTAATCAATTAGCTGGCTGACAACACATCCTTTCCAGATCTTTGAAAGGAATAAGAGACTTGTGATCATCCTATCATTGTCAAACACATTCTGTGTTAGATACCTTAGGAAAATGGAGCAGGGGACATACCCTATATTGAAGAAACCAGTGAGGACTTGGGGGCATATTATCAACAAACATATCGCCGCTTTTCCGGCACATAGCGCCGGAAAAGCGGCGATTTCAGTAAATCACTATTTACAAGGACTCGCTAACGCGAGTTTCCTTGAGTTAGCTGCTTTTTTTTCCCCACTTTGCATGTCAGCGATGAACATCGCTAATGACATGCAAAGTGGGCGTTCCTGCCCACAACTCCATGTAAATACTCGCGTCCACGGTTTCGCCATATTTACAACCCTGCAGCAGATCCGCGAAGCGATATAAAAAACCGCGCTAACCTCGGTTATCGCTGTAATTTAACGTCTCCTTTCATATCGACTTAGCTATACTGATAATGGGAGGTGGATTGCCTGGTTAGGTCCACACTCCCCTATCAGCAAGCATTTCAGTAGCGCTGTGAAATCTTCTCGGATTTCACACGCTAATGCCGATTCTCGCCGTGTATCGCTGGTAATTACATCGCGTGTGCGCTAAGTGTTGCTAATATGCCGCTGACACGGCGATGTCAACCAGCGATACACGGCGGTATTGGAAAACGCGCTAAGCTAGTTTAGTGATAATTATCGCTACTTGTTGTTGATATGCCCCTTGATGATTTGAGTTTGCTGGAGCAGGAATCAATTTAAATAAAATTGGTTTAACATCTCAATCTCACACCAACCGGGTTGATCCCCGCTCTCTGCAGCAGACTTTTGCTGTAGTGTATGACAAGATCAGGAGATATACATCACAAACGTCAGAATCACAATACTATTTCCAAGTTCACTCAATAATGAGAGTTTTGATAAGTTTTAAGGGTTTTATTTTCATTAAAAGGTTAAGTAAGTTATTTTTCTTTTTATTCAATTAGTTCAAAGTGCATCAATCAGATTACAAAATTGGCAGTACAAATATGGTTAGAAACAAGTCATATCAAATGAAGCAATACAGCACTTTCGGTAAAGGAAAGAATAATCCCTATACTTAAAGAATGGGGTGAAATGAGTGTTAGCAGGAACCCATAAAGAGTTCACGTTCGAGAGGTACAAGAGAGAGAGCATGAAGCACAAAATGTGTCCAATCGATATCAGCTGAACTTGCCATAAAGAGATGTTCACGAAAAAGCAAAAATAATCCTGTAGTAGCAACCGGTCAGGGAGGGTGAGGGTGGGTGGCAAATCAACATTCAGCCTTCAGCATAAAGCCGTTAGCATTCAGCTTGAGTGTGAGCAAAGTGGTATGGTCGAGACCATAGAGAGAAAAAACGATAACCTACTTTAGGAACACACACTAATATAAACAGTCGAAAGAAATGTTGCAATTCGTGTTACTTCTTCTTCTCTCCTCATCCAATGGGCTTTCGATTCTTCTTGAGAACAGTCTTGTCCCATCCTTTCTCGCGTCTACTCAAAGGATTTACTAAGACTTGTCATGAAGTATGAAACATTTTATTAAACTATGTCTACATATGAGGCCTTTTGATTCTTAGACCTCCTTTTCCATGGGTATGAGCACATTCTGACCTTCTAACGAAATAAATTGTATGTTAGGCTAAACCATAGGCTGTGTAATTTCTTTTAAAAAGAGTCTATAAAATTCCACTGGAATGTTATCAGGACCAAGCGCCTTCCATGCTGCTGGAGAGCATATTGATTCCCACAACTCTTCCCGTGTTATTGGGGCTTCCAACATGGCTTCTTCCTCCTTCCTAACCTTGGCTGTGATCAATTTCCGAAAAACTCCCTATACTCGTCCTCCAAAGGGTCTGCCTCTTTAGTGCATAACTGCTCATAAAATTCCTTAAAACATGTCTAGTTCTTGTGTGTGTTATCCTTTTGTAAACACAAATGATCCCTTTTTGTTGTTTGTCTAATTTCAGCTTTGGGTAAACCATTTTATTTTTTAAATCATTTTCCTCCTTCTGCCAAACATTTTTCAAAACATCATTTTCTCTAGCTTTACTATGTGTAATGTTAGTGTTTCTTTCTTCTAATGTCATATTAAAGACCTTCTCTAGTGGTCTCAGTAAGGAGGATACATTTTTTTTGATAAGCCTTAGCACTATCCATAGGTGTAGACGTGCTAAAATAATAACAAGCTGTGTCCATTTCTTTTGCTTGTGGGTGTAAGTTCATGCGTTTTACTAGTGGTACTCTGGAAAGTATTAGATCATGATTAGAATAAAAGTATTCAAAATGTGCTTGCCTATATACAAATGTAAGCAATTTACTACATTAAATTGCATATGACAATGGAATGTCATGGTATGTGACTTCTTCTGCTGCTGCTGATGGTATAAAGGCGCAAACGTAGCAATCTTTTGCATCCATAGTTTGTGTGTATTCTTGCACTAACTTAAAATAAGCGTTAGAAGTGCAATCATCTGTTAGATCAGTCATCCTTAGGGTGGTCTTCCTCCACACTTTTTGCCTGCTTATCTCCTCTTTTTGCTGTATTTTTTTGTTGGCATTAGGACTCTGAGCACTTTACCACTGCTTACCAGGGCTAAAGTGCATGTGCTTCTTCCCTAAACATGATGACATTGGTGTATACCCAATTGGCATATTTAGTTTGCTTATAAGTCCCTCGTAAAGTGGAATACCATATACCCAGGGCCTGTAACCTAAATGCTACCAGTGGACGTGCAGCACTGATTGTGCCACCCACACAAGTAGCCTTTCAAACCTCTCTCAGGCCTGTCATTGCAGGGCCTGTGTGTGTAGTTTCCTGCCACTTCGACTTGGCTTTTAAAATTCCTTGCCAAGCCTTAAACTCCCCTTTAATACACATACGCCACCCCTAATGTAGGCCCTAGGTAGTCCTAAGGGCAGGGTGCTGTGTAAGTAAAAGGTAGGACATATCCTTTTAAGTTTTGTGACAAACAGCTAAATTAGTTTTCACTACTGCGAGGCCTACTCCTCTCATAGGCTAGCATTGGAATTTCCTTAATACACTTTTTAGCTGTAATTCTGGATCAGAAAGGAGTAGCTGCATCATGTTTTATATCTTTGGAGTAGTAATGATAAATCCTCTTTAATGGTAAAGTTGGATTTAACATTACTATTTTAGAAATGTCACTTTTAGAAAGTGGGTATTTCTCTGCTACGTGTGCTTTGCAGCCTGTCTCCAATACACATCTGGGGTGGGTGACAGCTACACTTTGTGCATTCCCTCTAGACCGCCACAAAAACAGAAAGGGTGGGTGTGACAGAGAACTCACCTGTGTTCATCTGCATTCTGATAGCTCTTTATGGTCAGGAAGAGGTAGGGGGGCTGACACTTACACCGGAATAGGCAGTGTTCTGTTTCCCACACAAAGGGCTGATTATCCCCTACTGATAGTCTGGAGCAGGGGCTGGGAATAAAGGGGGACCTGTGTGCTTCAAGGGCCTGCTTTTATGTCACCCCCACTTTAAAGGCACAACTGTGTATAAGTACTGGGGCTCTGACCCTACCAAGACAGTACACTACTGGACCTGTGAAGAACTGCTGTGCTCCAAGGATTGCCACTCTGCTTGACTGCTGCTCTGTAAGAATTGCTTTTCTGCTTTGCTGCTCTGCTGCCTGCTGATCTCTGCCTTGCTGAGGAAAAGGACTGGACCCATCTCACTTGAACCCAGAGTAACTCCAAGGGCTTGCTGACTTGCCGCCTGTTCTGAACTCTCAGGGCCATCACTTCCTACAACTCTGCAATAGTATCTGGACTCTGCCATCTGTGAGTCCTGCCCTGCCAAGTGGTGCCAATCCAGTCCCGGGCCCTTGAAAGGTGACTTCTGCTGGACAGAACCATCAAAATCGATGCAGTGACAACTTTGCACCGATCGGAACCGACACATTGCCCTTCAATGCCAGCACAGGAGCCGATGACTACGTAGCGCCTGCATTGCAAAGGGGTTCATCAAAGAAGCCTTTATCGCCTGTGCGGAGTGGAACTGACGCATCGAGTCTTCGACATCGACGATTACTCCATCCAAGGTACTTTTTCAGGACCTGTAGCCGGCCTGCCCTCTATCGCGGTCAGCCTGAGCTTTGGATTTACCCCAGTCCAGCGCGGCCTCAAGTAACCCCTAAGCGCTATATGTTTCTAAGCACTTCTTTTTGATTTATTCTTTACAAATTCATAACTCAGGTTCTACCTATTAGATTTTTGTTGTTTTGGTCTTGTTTTACGTATAAAAATATAATCTATTTTTGTGGTGTTTTCATTGTGTTACTGTGTGTTTGTGTTGCAGTCAGGCTTATCTTTAGATAAGCCTGACTGCTCTGTGCCAAGCTACCAGAGGGTGAGCACAGGTTAATTTTTAGTGTGTATCTAGCTTACCCTGACTAGAGTTGTGGCTCCTGCTTGTACAAGGTGCATTCTCTGACAACTAGAAACCCCATTTCTAACATCATCTCTGTGGTATCTAGCAAATGATGCTTTCAATTGCTCTTCATCTGTTGTGGGTGCAAATGTGGTAGTTGCATTTGTAGACCTAACATCTCTCTCAGGTGTTAAATAGAACCCTATTAATACTATTATAATCATTAATACTGATATTGCAAAAATTGAACACATAATAAACTTGCGTCTATTTCTAAGGCAACACATATTTGTCTGTAATCGGATAATTTCAAGCAAAGTATTCAGCAACAGTTCAAGAGTTCAATTCAGAGGTTTCTCCAAACGCTCCTTGTAAAGTTTCAAACAGTCTCTATTTTACAAAGTCTCTTAATTCAGAAATGTTCATATAGACAATTCTTAGCCCTTCTCCATGTTCTTCTAAAATGTTGGGGCATATTATCAAGGGCTTTATCGCCGATTTAGCGGCACTTTTTGCCGCTAAATCGGCGATATTTTTAACGCCCTATTAGCAAGCTGTCGGTAACAGGCGTTAGCGACAGCTTTCAGGCGTTAGAGGCCGGGAATTACATCGCCTTGCATGTCAGCGATATTTATCGCTAATGACATGCAAGGTAGGCGTTCCCCACTAAAAGCGACTGTAAACAGTCGCTAACACCACTAACCCCTATTATCAAGGCAGGCGAAGCGATAAAATAAATCGCGCTAAGCGCGTTTATCGCTAGATTTTAACACCTGCTACTGACTATGACTTACCTGTTTAAGGTATAGGAGGTGGATTCTAATGCTGAATCCACCTTAGCGTTAATGCAAGAATATCGCTGGTTTTCCAGCGATATTCTCGCATTTTGCCGCTATCGCTGGAAATATTATCGCTATGGAGATAAACCTTACTAATAGGGTGTTATCTCAGCGATATTTTCCAGCGATAGGCGGCGTTAACAGGATTCGCGCTAAGCGCGTTTAGCGATAAATATCGCTATTCCTTGCTAATATGCCCCGTTATTCTTACTCTTCTCTACGGGTGGGCGGAGTTCACGGAGTTGCACTACGTGGAATTCCGCGGAGTTGCATAAAAACTCTGTAGAATTCTGAGGAGTTCCGCTCCACCCACTTGGCACAATTGATTCTCCTCCATGCTCTCTGCTCCTTCCTACCTGTCCTCTGCTTCGACTGCCCCAGCAAGTACAAGTCAAAATGAATCTGAAAGCCCCGTTACTGGAAAAACTCAAGTGCAGCGTCTTTCAGATGCCAGACGGCTCCAATGCTGGGACAGAAACCTGCAGCGTTAATTTCACTAAGCTCCTCTCTTCAAACTCAATCGTTCAAGCCTCTTCCTGGTTGGTGCTGAAGGTGGAGGGGCAATCAGAAAACATGTTTCAATTTCATTTTCAGCACAGTGAATGCTGGGACACCGCTGAAATTAAAGGGGATATCTGACCCAGATTTATTGTTTTCTCCTGCGTAGCACGTGCCCTGCTTGGGCACCTAGCCCACCGGGCCAATGACTTCCTGGCAGCCACAGAAAGACTGTGTGTGAGACCTCTGTGTCACTGGCATGAAAACAAGGAAAACACCATCCCTACGCAGCACACTGACCCGACAGCTGTCTGATGGTTCCAATGATATGTGTGCCAGTACAGCTTCAACTTGTGCACCGAAAGGGACATCACACCTGACACGAAATGGCACCCCAGCCATACAGCTCTTACAAAGCATGATGTCTCAGAAGAACCCATGGCGTGTTTTGGAAGAACATGGGGCCCTTCGAAATAAGGGATCCTCACTCGAAACAAGTATACACTTGTATAGCGCGAAGTCGACACAAAAGTATTGGAGCACTTTACAAGAGCACCAGTTACATTACACAAGGACACATTCATTTTTTTGTGGGCACAGGGAGGTTAAGTGGTTTGCCCAGAATCACAAGATGTTGGGCCGAGACTCAAACCCTGGGCCTGTTCCCCCGTTCCACAGTGACAGCATTAACTTGCTTCTGAGTTACTTTAATTCCAATGCCCACTTTTCCTCAGATTTGTCAATTTTAGCCCTGAATGTAGAAGTACATCTGTCTTACCAGAAGTCTCATGCGATGTCACCCCACCCCACAGCAGAAGATGCTGAGTGCCAGCACCAGCCAGGCTGCCATGTCCACCGATGCGGTACCCAGGGCAGCGCCCAAGGGTTGGTTAGCTGGATTCTTAAGTTATCCTTTAGGGGCGTTGGGCACAGAACTATGTCTCTCCTCATGCAGTTAGCATCCTGCGCCACTCACTGGGTCCAAGCATCTACTGTCCGGAGGGATGCAAGCAGTGACAGTGCGGGCTCAGGACACTCTGTCCTATGTGAGGAGTGCAGCTCCAGCAGCAAAAGGGGCTCGGTTCACTACTCCCACCTGCCGACATGCCGCGCCCTCAGAGCCTGGTCACTCCCCCTGTGCACACCTAGCAGCGAGCCTGGGTTTCCTCACACTGGTCCCTCTTGGCCCAGAGGTGGAAGCACTGATGGGACACCTTATACTCACCACGGTGGGGGTGTCTAAGCACTTCGGGGCATATTAACAATAGACGGCGATAAATATCGCAAAGCGCGCTTAGCGCTTTGTTATTTATCGCCGTCTATCGCTGGAATTTATCGCCCGGTTAGCGCGTTATCAACAACGCGTATCACCGAGGCGATAAAAATTCCAGCGATAGCGGGGATATCGCCGTTTCCCATGGAACAACGCTGGTTTTCCAGCGATGTTCCATGGAAAACGGCGATAACCTTGCTGATACGACCCTGTGGTCGTATCAGCATAATCCACCCCCAATGACAGGTATAGGTAAGTCAGCATTTTAGCAGATGTTAGTTTTCGGCAAAAACCGCGGTTTTGCCAAAAACTAACGTCTGCTAAAATCCTGGGGCCACCTTGTAAATATCGCGATGTGCATTTAGCGATATTTAACAAGGTAGTCCGTCAGGAGTACGCCCAGTGACGCCCACTTTGCATCTCATTAGAGATACAAAGCGAGGCGTCGGCAAAACGGCTGCTAACATGCGCTAATGCATGTTAGCACCGGCTTGCAAATAGGGCGAAAACATTATCTCTGCTTTTTTGGCTTTTAAAGCCCCTTCCTTCTTAAGCGTGTTGTTCTTCCATGGTTTCTAGAGAAGCAATGTTATTTTCATTAAGGGTTGGCGGCAGGGGCAAACCCCGCCGCGCAGCAGAATTGGAGTTTTTTGCCAAACTCCACGCTCTCAGCGGAGCGCAGAGTTGGCAAAACTCTACAAACTCCATTGGTGGACCGAAGTTCACCGCCCACCCCTACTCTTTTACTGCAACCTTGGGCCTAGGTAATTCTTTTTAAAACACAAAAAGGAATGTAGTTTTGCGTTTCAGTCTTTTAGCACTTGTAAACAGTTCTTAGTTTGCTAAGTGCCCTTCAGCTATTCTCTAGAAAACTTTGTCAACAGCTTTATCCAACAATGTCATCAGCATGATGGCATTGAGGTTCAAACAGTTCAGATTTCACATTACATAGTTCATCCAAAGATACATTCAGGACCTTATTTACATAGTAAATCCACTCAAGTGCAAAATACCTCTGACAAGGCACTCTTGCTCTTTTTGATCATCTCAATCTTTGTTGATCTTCCTCTGTGTCACTTCCTCCTCTAGACTCTGTTTCCTCAGTGATAGTCGGTGGAATCCAATCAACTGACACACTTGTTCGCAGACTCCTTGGATTACAGTTTAATGGCCATTCAACTTTACAGGTGACTCTTCTTGTTTTAGTGCTTGTTCCTTCACCCTGACCCTCTGTCCATACTGATGCTGTCTCAGTAAAATTTTCAAGTTGAGTTTCAGGGCCAGATGTACGACCCACCAATTTGCGAGTCGCAAATTGCGTCGCATTTGCGACTCGCAAATTTGGATGCACAAGTGTCTGAGGCACTGTTTGTGATTCCCAATGGGGTAACAAATTGCATGCCTCATGCATATTAATGAGGCTGTTGCAATTTGCGACCCCTTTGGGAATGGCTGGCACTTCCAGGGATGGTGGCCTGCTGTGGTCAGCAGACCACCATGTCTAGGACTGCTTTTAAATAAAGCAGTTTTTTTTTTTTTTTTAAATGCAGCCAGTTTTCCTTAAAGTTTCATTTTTAAGGGCAGGCAGTGGTCCATGGGACCACTGCCTGCCCTTAAAAAATATTTTTAGAGCCACTCACAAAGGCGAAGGGGTCCCTTGGGGACCCCTTCCCATTTGTGAGTGGTTTACCACCCTTCTGTGAAGGGTGGTAAACTGCAACTGTATTGTGACCTCAATTGAATCACAAGACAGTCATGCATAGCTTCAGGAGTCGCTATTAGGAAGGGACGCCCTTGGAACGCCCCTTCCTAATAGCGAGTCGCTAATCCTATTTTGCGAATTGATTTGCGACTCGCAAAGTAGGATTAGTACATGGGCCACACGTTTTTTGCGGTCGCAAACGGGTCTAGAACCCATTTGCTCCCGCAAAAAATGTTAGTTCATCTGGCCCTTAGTCTCTTCTTCTTCATCATCATCAACATCATCATAACTTTATTGTCAATCACCAAGATCTTAAAAAGTACATCACAAATGTTACATATATTACAACCGCAGAAGTAGATTTCGATAGAAATTGATCTTGGTAACAAAATAGAGATAAAGAATCAATCAACAATAAAAGTACTTCGTTCTATAGGAATACAGTTTAAAAACCCATGTCTAGATAAAAGCCATAAAAGCAGATCATATCATTAATATCAAAATAAATAATTAGTGCATGCTAAAAATTAGGTATATTACATGTGAAACTTTCGTAAACAGATCCTATCATTTTGATAAATTGTAATTCACAGTAAATACTGTGAATTAGGTATATTACACATGGCACTTTGACCGTCTGATCCATACAGCCTGCAAGAATTTGACTAAGCCAAATACCACAATTCTCCTTGTACCAGTACTGAGAATCCTGAAAACATCTAGGAACAATAAGCCTACACAAGGGAATATTCCACTTGGCCCTCAGGTTCTCATAATGTGGGCAAAAGAATAACAGACGGACTGGGCATTTGGGACTTCCTCTACTTGCAGGACAGATAGCATCAGAAGGGGTATTACCTCGCCATTTACTATAGAACAGATTGGTGGGACGAGTCTTATACCTAAAAAGGAGAAACAACTTCTGTGCCAGTGGCAGGACAATCTCATCTATGGTATCTTCAAAAATAGGAAAAGGTTTAAAATCTGTGAACTGGCCGGTGAGTGTGCCCATAGGGTTGGTCGCATTCTTCGTTAGAGCAAAATCCCAATAGATTGCCTTGACACTACGTTTTGGGATTGATGACATCTACTCCGGGTTAGTCCAGAAGTCCTCCAACCCCAATTTCCTCAGTAATTCTCTAGGCGAGCGAAACCAGGGGATTTTGTGAGCCCTGGACACTGCCATAAGGTCCCTACCGCCCACTCGATAGGGGGCAAGCTCCTCGGTCGACCATAAACGGTACCAGAACATTAAATGCTTGTACTCCAACTTGAATGCAATCTGTCTTTGGGCCAGATCAAGGAAGATAGGGATCAAGGGGGTACTAGCAGGGAGATTGAATAAGGATCTAATGAAATGAGGCTCAGTCACAGAAAGACAATCAGTATTCCCACACCCCCAAACCCCTGCTCCATAGGAAACTGAACCAATAGCTTTTACATTATATATTTCTAATGCTGAGGCCACCTTCCTAGACACAGTTCTTCTATAGATCTTTGTTATGTGAGCAGTTTGTTGGATTAGGGACAGGTGAGCTTTCTCAATATGGGAGGACCATCTCAAATTCGGGGTTAAGCAAATCCCAAAATAATCAAAGGAGGGTACAAATTCAATAGTGCGTCACCTACAAACATCAGAGACCTCAATACCACTCTGTGAGATGACAGGCACTTGATTCGGTTCAACAGTCTGCAATTCTTCATCCGTTTCTTCTCCTTGCTGTTGTTGTGTTCTTGGTACCACGGCTCTCTGCTGATGCTCAGCTTGTTGTGGTGCAGTCATCAGTGCTCTTCGTTCAGGCTCAAAAAACACAATTTCTTCATAAGGTTTTCCCACTCTCCTGGTTTGCGATGCATGCACCCAGTTTGGAACCCCGACACACTTGACAACAGTGTTAGTGACCAAGATAATCTGGAAGGGGTCTTTCCTTCTTGGTTCCAAGCAAGTCTTCCGAACGTGCTTCTTGATCAAGACCGAGGGGGATATTCACAAGAACGTGTGCTAAATATCTCCCAAAAATGTTAACGCAACTTTATACATCGCAGTCCATCGCGGGAAAATAATCCCGTGTTAACCTGGAATTCACAACACGGCGGTACCATGCGATAGTTCCCCGAAAACGCGGACAATGTCCGCGATACAACAACCGCGACCGTGATAAAAACACAAACCTCAACGTGAAAAAACATGCGATGGGCCAAAGCGCGATGAGGAAATCAGCGATAAGCAGCGCCAGGCCTGCAATACACACATGGCAGGTGGGAAAAACCAGTATAAAAGTAGAAAAAACACACAAACACAAAATGACCAACATCCAAGCACCATGGAGGCAGCCGAAGCAGGCGCAGAGGACGAGCGCAACCCCACAAGCACCCCGGACGATCAGCCTGGGATCTCGGGGACAGGGAAGGGCAAGGACAAGAAGAAGAGGAAGATGAAGTTCAGTCCGCAGGAAAACAGGATCCTGGTCACGGAGGTGATGGAACACCAGCAACAACTGTTTGTCACATCCAACGTGTCATTGGGCACCAAAAATGGAATATGGCGGGACATCGTGGACAAGGTGAATGCCGTGGGAGAGCACAAGAGGTCAATGGACGAGGTCAAGAGGCGATGGATTGACATCAAGCACAAGACCAAGGAGAAACTCGCAGCCAACCAGAAGGCAGCAATACAGACTGGAGGTGGGAGCCTTGCACCACAGCAGGAGCTGGATGACATGGAGGAGCTGGTGTCGACAGTCATCAGTGTGGAGCCCGTGGCAGGAGTCGGGGGACCGGACACTGCTCGACAGGACACAACACAACCACAACAGGGTGAGTGGCCACCAGGTACTGGGGGGACGGGGGAGATGGCCACAATGGCACACATGCACCATCAAGCAGAGCACAGTGCACACCCACAATGACTCTGGATCATGGCCCTGATCCACAGACTGTCACAATGTACAATGCCATGCTGTCTGAATGTGAACCTGTACCATGCGGCTACATACATGCGGACACATTGTAATACACCATCTCCCCTTCAAATTGCAGGGGCACCGTCAACACCTCCTGCAGAGCAGTCCCAGCCACTCTACACTGATGACGAGGAGGACACCACCAGCATCGACACCCAAACCCTCCAAGACATCATTGAACTCATCCGCCAATCACCTCCAGGACCAGGGCAGCCCACCTGCATCGAGGAGACCCCACCCACTCCACAAACCACCCAGCAGGAGGCACCCACAACCCTGGCTGTTTCCCAAGACCCCCAGGAACAACACATGGCCTTCCAATGCCATGTGCTGGAGGGCCAGAGGGAGACGGCTGAGCAGGTGCGGGTGGGTTTCGACCTCATGGCTACCAAACTGGACGCCATCCATGGGTGTCTAGGTCCCATCAGGGACCAGCTCCAGTCCCTAACGGACACCCATGGCCCGCTCCATGGTCTCCAACGAGCCCTGACTGACATCGCTGGAGTCCTGACTCGGAGACAAGAACACCTGTCCGCTCAGAGTGGCTCCAGCGATCCCAGCCGTGAGCTGGCACACATACGGAGGCTCATGGAGGACATGGTGCGGATGGGGGCGGAAAGGATGGCAGCCACCACTGCACATCAGCGACATGTTGCTGGGATCTACCATGCCCTGCATGTCCTCATCATGGCATTGCTGCCACAAGGCGTGGCGCAGATGAATGCTGCTGCCCCACACCATCCACATCTCCGCCCCCTGATGTGTCAGTGCCTCCCAGTGCGGCAGGCGTATCTACTCCGGCACCTGATGTGTCACTGCCACACAGTGCGGCCGACAATCCTCCTCCGGCCCCTGATGTGTCAGTGGCACACAGTGCCGCAGCTGGTACTGCACCACCCACAGGTGGGGCAGAGCACACATCCGAGGACGAGGACGTGGATGGGCTTGGGTTCAGAAGGAGGCACTAGCATTCATGTCCGCCACCTTGCCTGTTTCTGCTTGGTGCCGCACATGGCCCCATGACCTGCCACTGACCCCTGATACACTCCGCTGCAGTCACCTTGGACCGCGACATGGACTACCATATTCTGTTTGATGACCAATGACACGGCGACCAGACTGCAGACTGTACCCTGTACTGGGTGTGCAGGGGCGGCGGTGTCTCTCTCTCTCGCTCCTTTCCTTCCTTCCCTCTCTCTCTCACTCTCTCTCTCCCTTCCTTCCCTCTCTCTCTCCCTTCCTTCCTTCCTTCCCTCTCTCTCTCCCTTCCTTCCTTCCCTCTCTCTCTCTCCTTTCCTTCCCTCTCTCTCACTCTCTCTCTCTCTCCTTTCCTTCTTTCTCTTTCTCTCTCTGCCTTTCTTTCATTCTCTATTTCTCTGTGTCTCGCTCCTTTGATGTGCGCATGGCACGCGTTCTGATTTTGTGCTTTATTTTCCAGGCTGTGACGTCGTGATTGTCCCGGACCGACCCGACAGGAGTCTTCCGCATCGGTGTTTTGTGTTGTGTTTCAATAAAGTTTTTGGTTGTTACTTCAGTGCTGTGTGACTGTTTCTCGTTCTTCTGGCCACACATGTATGTTATTTTTTGACAATGTGCGTCATCATGCGCTTTTTGTGGCTCTTGTGTCGTGCACGGTATGTGTATGTCCGGGGGGGCAAGAGGGGGGGCTGGGGGTGGTGGCGGTGGGTGTTGTGGCCCTCATGGGTATCCGGGCTGCATGATGTTTGTCTCCATGGCATCTGTGGGTCTTCGGGTGTGGCTCTTGGCTGGGCTCCCTTTCATGCTGCAGGTAGTCGTCCTGCTTAACACCAGCAAAAGGCAGGTGTTAAATCACTGGTGCTACCGCGGCTTATCGCCTGTTTTTGGTTCGCATCGCAGATCTGGCAGTTTGTTGTGAAAGTGGTGTTGTGGTTTTTTTGTGTGTTTTTGCACGGGAACGCCTACTCGGCATCTCATTAGGGTTAGTTGGTGGTGTCACCAGTGGAGGTAAATTTTGGGGCAGTTATCGCGGGAATACTGGGGATGTCTGCAGTTTGCACCCGCTTGTGAATGGGGTGTTGAATCTATCTCCACTTTGGATGCGTTAAGGTGGGGATAAATCTGCGGTAGGTCCTTGTGAATATGCCCCCTAGTCTCCAGGATTGAGGTCGTGGCTCTGTTCACGATGCGGATCTTGTGTAGCAGCTGCAACCTAGTGAGAGACAGAATGCACCACATCTGCTAATCCCTAGCAGTAATTGAGCATCATATCATCTGTGATGCTCACAATGGCATTTGCAGGTACAGCAGGCAGTCTCACAGCACATACGAAATGAATCTCATGAGGTGATAAACCAGTTCTTATATCTGGGATACTTCAAATACTCATGAGCACCAAAGGCAAAGCATCAGGTCATTTCAGTGATGTCGAGGCACAAACCTTGGCCAATCAAGATTTATTGGTGCCGTTTAACTGCTCAACAAAGCCAGAAGCTTCAGGTCGATAGCAAGATAGTGCAATCTCTGTTCAATCTGTAGTGTTGTACATATCATTCTCAAGACCTCATTGCTGAAATGAGTACCTCAAACTGATTCCCGAGAAACCGACATACTGTACCTTGGTATCAATTCACACAATAACAGTTTTGCTATAGTGAGACTGTCATTTCTTCTGGTTTGGTAGGCTTTCACCCATCACAAGCAGATGCATACTGTGACCAGGATATATCTCAACCTGTTGCAAATAGACATCTCGATAAAGTCCATCTGCATTCTGTTGAAGAGACCACTTGATCTCTCTATGTGACTCAGTGTAACGGGAGTTCTTTTCCCTACATTCATTTTTTGACATGTCACACAACAATGACACAATTTTTCTGCAAGCATCCTAAATCCGGGATTGAACCAATTTTGCCTAAATAGTCTGGTCATGGCATCCCTCCCTAAATGTGTGTGTCCATTAAAGTGTTGGGTCATTGGAAACAAAAAACTATCAGGCAACACTGGTCTCCCATCAGCTGACATTCAAATGTCATTTGCGTTTTTCTAACATCCTGCTCTGAACCAACCTTGCTGTTCTGCTTCTGAAACATTATCTTGTACCCTTTTTAACTCTTCCCATGTGTCAGCTATTGATATCGACATAGAACAGGCAGTGTCCTCCTCAGATTCATGTGTAAAAGTTCCATGAAATGTGCAGGGCACTAGTGCACAATTCCGTGCAACTTCGTTGGCACATCTGTTTCCGTTTGAAATGTAACCATTGTCACTCTGGTGTACTGCACATTTAACCACAGCAATTTTAGCAGGGAATTGGAGTACATCTAAAAGATTAATGGCATGCTCCCCATTCTTGATAGGGGTTCCAGAAGAGGTCATGGAACCTCATTGTGACCACAATTGCCCAAAATCCTGGACAACACCAAAGCCATACTGACTATCTATAAATATAGTCACCATTAGTTGGGCTGTCAACACACAAGCGCTTGAAAGGGCAATTAATTCTGCAACTTGTGCTGCAGTAATACCTCAAAGCCATGAAGCTTCCACGGCATCAGTGGTGGTGCAGACAGAGTAAACTGCTCTCAGGATACCTTCATTGTTTCTCAAACATGAGCCGTCAACAAATATGATATAATTAGGCTCATTCAAAGGTTCCTCTTTAATGTCAGATCTTGGCTTTGTGCATAAATTCGTGACATCTAGGCAATGAGGTTCAACTTCATTACAAACATCATCAGTTATAGGCAACAAATCTGATGGGGTAAAAAAATGCCAATGTTTTAAAGTCACGTTGTCAGCAGCCAGAATCTGTTGTTCATAATTTGTGAGACTATTGTGGGTCATGTATTGGGTTTTTGTTCGGGTCAGCAAAATTTCTAAACAGTTAAAGTATGTCCCATTACTATTCTCTCACTCCTTTCTAGACTAACACCCATTGTGCGACCGCTTTAAGGCAGCCGGGCAGTTCTGCAGCTACAGGGTCGAGGGTAGTTGAAAAGTATGCCACAGGTTTTCGAGCATCTCCATGCATCTGAGTAAGCACTGAGAGAGTGCAGCCCTCCCTTTCACTGCAAAATAGTGTACACATCTTACTGTAATCAGGCATTCCTAGTGCTGGAGCATGACAGAGACTTTCTCTCAGCTCTAGGAAAGCTTTCAAGCAATTGTTGTCCCAAGGAAGCAGATCAGGCACATCTTTGTGTGTCTGCCTCAGTAAAGGATTTGCCACTATGGAAAAGTTTGTTATCCACTGTCTACAGTAGCCAACCATTCCCAAAAACATTCTGACTTCACTCTGTGTTTGAGGTGGATTCATCTGGAGAATTGTTCCCACTCTCTCTGGTGACACCTTTTTTGCTCCTTTTTCAATGTTGTGTCCCAGATACTGAACTTCTTTTTGGCAGTATTGTAATTTCCCTTGTGTCCATTCTCAGCTGATTCAAAAGTGCAATTGTGTCCTGCTTACAGGCTTCTTGTGTCTTTGATGCCACAAGTAGGACATCAATGTATTGCACGAGTACTGATCGGTAGGGCATCTGTAATGACTCCAGATTCTTTTTCAAGATCTGGTTGAAAATGGAGAGACTCTCTGTTAAGGGTGGGCGGTATACTCTGCTCCGCCGGTGGAATACTCAGAGTTTTGTGCACTCAGTGCTCCACTTGGAATGCGGAGTTCTGCAAAGAATTCCACTCCGCCGCGTAGCGGAGTTTGCCGCCTGCTAGTAATTAAACACTGCAGGACCTAATTGAGCACAACGATCTAATTAGCTCTCTCCCACTGAGTGAAGCAGCTGTCTAATCATGGTGTCTATCAGCACCTTATTAAAGTTATTATCTGTGCCTGGATAGGCACTATGCATTGCTCTCCAGCCCAAATGTTCATTACAACAACAACAACTGTCAGGCCACCTTCATGGGGCACCGCTTTTAAAGAGTCGGAGCGAGTGTACTCTGCACCACCTGTGGCCGGAGCAGCCACCTTCCTGCCTACTGAATTTTTTTAATACCGTCAAGTCATGGAAAGCCCCTGCTGCCTGCTGCCGGTGAACACGTGCAGATCTTACACTTGCAGTGGGTGTTTAATTCCTGGCAGCGAGTGGGTAGGTCTGCCGACTTTTTTGCCACCGAGCAAACGACACTAGGTAATTCCAAGTGTCAGTCCTGCCGGGCGTCGATGCTGAAATTACCGACCCGATTAGGGTTGGTCATCCAACTACAGGTACCACACTATAGGGTTTTAGGTTGGTTTATCAGGGATACATCACCAGACAACCACCTGCAGTGTAGATAGTTTTGATTTGTTTATACTGGTTCTGACGAATCGCCGCTAGATCTGAGGACTATTAGGCGAGCACCATGTTGACCACTTGACAGACCGCCAATCCTGAAACATCACTTCAGAAGTGCGCCACCTCGTTTTTAATCAGGTTGGAAGCTCTATTGATTAAAATTGTTCTCTCTGGTACTTCCAATTCCTGTTTTAACTTCCCTTGATTCATTCACCTGCACTCCTTCCATCTACACACATAGGCCCCTCACCCCCACAGCACCAAACGGCAATTTGGAATATAAGATCTCCGCCAAAGAGCCCCTCATAGGGAGCCCGTCAGGTATTGCAGCGCCGACCTGATGAGGAGCATGCCCTATGATGAAGCATGACACCCAGCCGGGTGTGTGAGGGCCCTAATTCCAACAGGAGGAATTACCCGTTCCCCCTGCAACCAGTGAGGACTTATGACCACCTAGCCCTCTTGTCCCCCTGAACCAGTTAGGAACTGCATATCTCTCTGTACCTATAATTTGCAAATAAAGCATGCCTGTCTGAGTTGTAAAAACTGCTGCAGTGTTTCCCTTTCGGAGTAGAAAGGGAGGGCAGAAAGGCTCTTGGTTAATAAATGATAAGATAGATAACAAACAGCACCTCTTCTGCGTAATTGCTAAGCAGGCAACCATTTGGAATAGCGAGGCAAAATAGCTAGCCCTACCATTCATACTGCTTCATAAGCTCTTTGTTTCATTCGGATACCAGTCTGCTCCTACTAAATTAAAATGACATATTACTTGCACGTGTTGGGTTTTTTCATGAAAAATTCATAGCCTACGGAGCCAAATGCAGTAAATGAATGAACTCGCAAAGGCAGGCGGAGTTGTAATATTAAGTAGATTGAGAGTAAACTTAAATTTGCCTGGAGGTAACGCAATGGGAACACCACACACACATGTAGCTCAGTTACAGGACCTCAAAAACACCAATCTCATGGCCCACTCACAGTTGTTTTCCTGTCCACCAGCACACCTACTTCCTCTCCTCCAATCTTCCCAGAGCCGGGGCTTATTCTGGTTGATAGGCGAACTAAGGGAACACACATAAATGTCATATCAGCAATGATTGGCTAGTCTAAAACTACAGGCCAACGGGTGTGAGACAGGCAATGCAAATAATGAAACATGTACCTCTTCGAACTTGCGCAGAGCCTCCAGTCTGGGGTGGTGGGTGAGTGGAGTGGGGAGGTGTTTCTGGGAGCACTAATATCTTTATATTGGCCGAGCCCTCTTAGACATAGAAAAGGGTCTTGCCAAGCGATTTGAAAATCAGTTGGTAAAAGAAACTAATTACGTACCATGGTCGCTCATCTTGTGCTGATTCACCTGATTTGAAAAGGCTTCACGCTGGAATATTTTACAAGCAAACTGGGATCTATGAGTGGAAAGGTGGTGAAGCCCACAGAAGAGAAAGATGCTTCCAAGGGTAAGCAACTCTACTTTGCTTGATTACACCTGAGTGTAGTATACATGCCTTTGTGCAATTAGCCTTGCTGATGTGTCCATATGTTTTTTTTCTTTTTCTTTGATGGTGCATATCTGGTGTGTTACGTGTTACTCCCTGCACCAGCTTTCTGGAAATCCAGAATGCTTAGTGTGTAGCGTTAGAGAGGGATCTAGGGAGGCGCGGGGTGTGTTGTTCAGCTATCATGGAGCATGTGTACAGAATGCTGTCAAATAGTGCGTGTGTGTGTGTCCCAAGGTTTCTGGGGCATACCTAAAAGTCAATTTCACTCACGATGTGTATCAGTGTATATTTGGGAACACGTGAGCCTGACAGCCATGCTCAGAACTGAGAAGCCTAACAAAGAAGACTCATGGCTTCTATTATGCTGTAGTTAAGACATAGTCGAGGCCCGCTCCTTGTTACATGCTGGTGGTGAAGCTCAGCAGCCCTCCCGCTGAGAGATCAATACTGCAGAGGGTTATAAGTATAACTTATAAGCCTACATTGACATCCACATATAGCTCCCGACTAATTCAGACACGCCCACTAGTCCTTATTTACAGCGCTGTCTGCTGCCCTAAAATAAATGATGGGTGCTGTAGAATAGACTCCTTGTCGAACCACCAGCACCACTGTGCTGTGAACTGCAGCATCTGTGAAGGCCTCTGATCACATTAGTAAGTCCTCTAGCAGCCAGCGAGCTAGAGACAACAGCTGCTTCACTTCACCCAGCTGCAGCTTGAGAGGCTAGGGCATAATAGCACATCAGCCAGCAGGTCACATTGGCCCGGGGAGAAAGTCCAATATAAAAATAAGGCATAGGCAGTACACCGCAGAATTCCACAGAGTTACCGGAGTTTTAATGTAACTCTGTGGAATTTTGCAGAGTGAAACTTCGCGAGCTCCGCCCACCCCTACTCTCTGTATACCCGTCAGGGACTCGGCACCATGCCAAAACTCTCTGCTTAAATACAAAGGAAAAAATATACTCACTATCCTCATGTAATAGCTCTTAGAAAAAAGCTTGGCAGAGATCAATAACAGTAAACCATTCTGTAGTGCCTGGAATTTAGTCACTGGATTCGGTACCACGGGACAACATGGAACAAAAATACTATACATTTTTTGTAGATCCTGCAAAATCCGATATTTACCATTGGGCTTCTGTAAACCCATGATCAGAGAATTGAATGGACTCCCAACCAATTCCCTAAAAATCCTTTTGCTCAACATGTCTTCAACTATAGGTGTTATTCCTACAGTTGTCTCTGGTGTCAAATTGTATGGCGGTGTTCTGCATTTAGTTTTAGTGTGACTCAGACTGATTTTCCACCTTTGATTGGTCCGATATCTTTCTCTGTAAAGTCCCCTTCTTCTGACTTCACTGTTTATATTAGATCAGGAGGTAACACTTCAATTGTTCTCACTGGGAACACCCTAAAGATGAATCTTGTGAAACCATTTTAAACTCGACTCCATCCGGTGTACCATAAATTGCGCAATTTAACTGATACAATAAATCTCTCCCTAGCAGATTTACAGGACTCGTGCAACAAACAAAAAAATTATGACTTTCTTCAAATGGACCTATTTTTACCTGAACTTTCTCTGAAACTGGTTTTGTAATTTTTTCTTTGAAACTCCTACAACTTGGATCTTCTTTCCTGAGAGGGGTAGGTCTGGGACTTCCTCTGTTCTAACAGTGGATCTGGTAGCACCTTTATCAATCAAAAATTATATAGGGTTGCCATCCACCTCACCTTCTATGAATGGACTCCTCTGGTCTACCTCTAAGACTGCTCCAAGCACACAATCTTCCTCCCCCATCAGGCACCATCATTGGGATTAGTCGGAACCAAAACTGTCATTATCAGATACAGGAAACTGTTGAAATGTATTCTGATTTTGATTTATGAAGGGGTTTCAGTTTGCTTTTGGCAACTGATTCAAATAGAATTTAGGGTTTCCTGTACTTTGTGGGACCATCTGAGCTTGTGGGACTTGTATCATCGGGACCTGCTTCTGCATTGGCATTTGCTGAATTGGCACATTTTGCATTTGCATTTGGTTTCCTCCCTGCATTTGTACATTTCCATTTACTCTATCACGATTGAGCCTACACTCCCTCTTCTAACGCCCGATCTTGTTACAATAGTGGCAATGAGTCATTTTCTTTAGAGTTGTAACATCCTTACCTGAATTTGGATCAACTAGAACATCTCTATCTCTACCAAACCCTCCTTGCGTACCTTGTAATCCTGCTTGTGCACAAACACCTTGCATACCACCTTGATTTCCTGCAAAAGACTGGTTCGGAAACCCTCTCTGAGCAAACTTTGTCTGGGCCAACATGAACTTCTCCTTAAGCTTTTTCTGCTTCATTTCTTGTTCATCACTATAATATTTTGCATACCTCAGGATCTCATCAAGCAACTTATTCTGCCAACAAACCACATTTTGTTGTATATGCACACTGATCTATGGTCTCAACCCAATAACCAACTGAGATACAAAGAATCCCACATCACCGACATTGGGATATTCTCTCCTAATGTGCTGTTGAAACACTTGAAGCAACCGTTCACAGTAATCATGCACTGACTCTTTAGGCTCTTGTGAAGTTCTCTTAATTCTTACCGAAACAATATTTTTCAGAGGAACATTGCCTTTCAGGAAAGTAATCACGGCTTCATACTACTCCATAACTATAGGAGATGATGCATTAGCGCGTACCTCTCTCATTGGCTCATCAAGTGGCCATTGCACAACAACCATACATTCAGCCCACAGATCATTTGGCACCACAATGTCAATCAATCAATCAATCAGGAGTTTGTTAACGCGCGACTACTCACCCGTAAGGGTCTCAAGGCGCTAGGGGTGGGGGGGGGGTGCAGGTTCCATTCCATCAAGGAGGGGGTCTGTCGAAGAGACAGGTTTTGAGGGTTCTTGCGAAGATGGGGAGGGATGTTGTCTGTCTGAGGTGGAGCGGAAGGGCGTTCTATGCTTTGGCTGCGAGGAAGGAGAAGGAGCGGCCTCCCGATCTGGTCTTTCTGGTGCGGGGGACCACGGCGTAGGAGAGCTGGGCTGATCGTAGGGTCCTTTGGGGTGCGTGGAATTTGAGTCGGCTGTTCAGGTATGCTGGTCCGGTGCCGTGGAGGGCCTTGTGTGCGTGGGTGAGCATCTTACAGGTGATTCTCGCCTCGACGGGGAGCCCGTGGAGTGTGCGCAGGTGCTGGGAGATGTGGCAGTGTTTTGGCAGGTTGAGGACCAACTTGCGGCGGCGTTCTGGATGTTCTGTAGCTTGCGGATGAGGTTTTTGTTTATTCCGGCGTAGAGTGCGTTGCCGTAGTCGAGTCTGCTGGTGACCAGGGCGTGAGTGACTGTCTTTCGGTGTTCGAGGGGGATCCATTTGAAGGTCTTACGAAGGAGGCGGAGGGTGTGGAAGCAGGAAGACGAGACAGAGTTGATCTGGCGGTCCATTTTGAGCTCGGAGTCCAGGATGATTCCCAGGTTGCGTGCGTGGTCTGTGGGGGTTGGCGGGTTTCCGCGGGCGGGGGGCCACCAGGTGTCGCTCCAGGCGTCGGGGTTTGGGCCCATGATGAGTACTTCTGTTTTGTTGGTGTTTAGTTGTAGGCAGCTGTTTTTCATCCATTTGGCGACGGCTTCCATGCCTTCTCGAAAGTTGCGTCTGGCGGTGTTGGGCTCGTTGGATAGGGAGAGGATGAGCTGGGTGTAGTCTGCGTATGACACGATGTTGAGTCCGTAGGTTCTGACGATGGGGGCAAGTGGAGCCATGTAGACGTTGAAGAGCGTCGGGCTGAGGGAGGAGCCCTGGGGGACTCCGCAGGTGGTAGGTGTGGGGTCCGAGAGGAAAGGGGGGAGTCTGACCCGCTGCGTCCTGCCGGAGAGGAAGGAGCAGATCCAGTCGAGGGCCTTGTCCTGGATTCCTGTGTCGTAGAGTCTGCGTATTAGGGTGCGGTGGGAGACTGTGTCGAACACCGCTGATAGGTCGAGGAGGATGAGGGCTACTGTTTCTCCTTTGTCCAGTAGGGTGCGGATGTCGTCTGTTGCGGCGAGGAGGGCGGTTTCCGTACTGTGGTTTTTTACTGAAGCTGGATTGGGAGGAGTCGAGGATGTTGTGTTCTTCAATGAATGTGGCGAGTTGGCTGTTGATGGCTTTCTCGATGACTTTCGCTGGGAACGGGAGCAGGGAGATGGGTCTGTAGTTTTTGAGGTCGGTGGGGTCCGCTGAGGGTTTCTTTAGGAGGGGTTGACCTCGGCGTGTTTCCAGTCGTCGGGGAGCGAGGCGGTCGCCAGGGAGCGGTTGATGGTGTGGCGGAGCATGGGTGCGATGGTGTCGGCGGCTCTGTTGAAGATGTGGTGGGGGCAGGGGTCCGTGGGGGCCCCTGAGTGGATTGACTTCATTGTCTTCAGTGTGTCTTCGGTGGTGAGGGCTGTCTAGTCATCAATCGCTGGTTTCCGGGTGTCGGGGGTGGTTGGTGAGGGTTCAGTGTGTTGGTTGTCTTCGTCGAAGTTGTCGTAGATGCTCTTGATTTTGTGGTGGAAAAAGGTGCTGAGTTTGTCGCAGAGGTCTTGTGAGGGAGGGATGTCGGTAGACTCGCTGGTGGGTTGGGCGAAATCCTTGATGATGCTGAAGAGTTCCTTGCTGTTGTGCGCGTGTGTGGAGATTCTGTCTTCAATCGCTTTTTCCTCGTTCCTCTGATGAGTTGATGGTGGGCGTTGGTGGCGGCTCTGAAGTTGTTGTGGGCTTCTGTGGATTTGGTGTTCCTCCAGGCCTTTTCGAGGCGGCGGCATGTGCGTCTGGACTCTCGAAGTTCGGTGGTGAACCATCTGGCTTTCTTGGCGCGGGTATTGTTGTTTTTCTTGAGGGGGGCTATGGTGTTGGTGCTGTCCGAGATCCATCTATGCAGGGTTCGGGCTGCGGAGTTGGGGTCGTCGTTTTCCACGATGGTTGGGGTGGAGTTGTTGAGTGAGGAGGTGAGCTGGTCGTCGGTGAATTTGGTCCAGTTTCTTCGTGGAAGCAGGTGCTGGTGTCTGTGGATGGTGGGTGTTCTGAAGGTGAAGTGGACGCAACGATGGTCGGTCCATGGGAGTTCGGTGGTGTGGCTGAAGGTGATGGAGTTTCCTGTAGTGAAGAGGGGGTCGAGGGTGTGTCCTGCTGAGTGCGTGGGCTCGGTCACGATCTGGCGGAGTCCAATGTTGTGGAGGTTGTCCAGGAGGGATGTGGTGTTGGGGTCCAGTTGGTTGTCGAGGTGTAAGTTGTGGTCTCCCAGCAGGGTGTAGTTGGTGGATGCGATGGCCTGCGGGGAGATAATGTCCGTGATGGAGTTGGCGAAGGGTCCGCGGGGTCCAGGGGGTCGGTAGATAAGGGTTCCTCGGAGGGTGGCGGTGGGGCTGGCCAGTATCTTGAAGTGAAGGTGTTCCATCAGTTCTGTGGGCTCGTCAGGGAGTGTGCTCAGGCGGAGGCTGGATTTGTGGACGATGGCGATTCCTCCTCCTGGGCGGGTGGGGCGGTCCTTCCTGGAGATCTTGTATCCTTGGGGGATGGCGATGGCGATGTCCGGTCCCGAGGTGGTGTTGGTCCAGGTTTCGGTGAAGAACGCTACGTCCGGGGTGGTGCTGTCGAGGAGGTCCCAGATTTCTGTGGCGTGTTTGTGGAGGGATCGGACGTTGAGGAGGATGCATTGCAGGGTCTTCGGTTCGGCTGTGTTCTTGTGGGCGGGTTGTGCTGGATCCGTGTTCTTGGCGGTGCTGCAGGTGTGCCGGCAGCGGTGACAGCTGAAGGGTCTGTGGGTGTCAGCTGGTGATGCTAGCTTGCAGTTGTTGTTGCAGCCTGGGTTGAGTGCGTGGAGTGCTGCTGGGTCGTAGCGTTGGCGAGGCGGAGGTCCAGGGTTCCTCGCGCTGGTCGCGGACGGGTCGCAGACGGGCGCAGACGGGCTTGCCTTTGACGCGCCTTCGGTGCACCAGCGCCATTAAGTAGGGGTCGGGGAGGGCTGGGAGGGCTGGGAGGGGAGGGCATTAAGTAGGGGTCAGGGAGGGCTGGGAGGGCTGGGAGGGGGGAGCGAGGAGGGGAGCTGGATTGGGCCGGTCGCGCTGGGGGGGGAGGGGCCGCGGGGGCAGCAGCGGCGGGGAAAGGTAAAGGGAGGAAATAAGGGATAAAGAAAAAAGGGAAAATAAGCAGAAATAAGGCACAAAAGAGCAGAGATGCAGAAAAGTGCAGAAAGGTGAAAGATAAAAGAGGGTAGAAAAACGAGTGAAAACGAATGAAAGAGAAGAGCGAGAGAAACGGAAAATGAGCAGAAATAAGGCACAAAAGAGCAGAGATGCAGAAAAGTGCAGAAAGGTGAAAGATAGGAAGGGTAGAAAAACGAGTGAAAACGAGTGAAGGAGCAGAGTGAGAGGAAGGAGACAGAGGTCCACTGGACCACCAGGGATGAGGCGCAAGGAAACCTACGGGTGGAGGAGGGCCTCGATCACCAACACTCAAGAGTGCAGGGGCAGGGGCACCTCACTTAATGGTGGAACTGCGAGGGTGGGAGAGCAATTTCACTGACAATGAGTCAGTGGTCTTGCTCGCCTGTCCCCGCAGTGGCCGCCATTAAGTAGGGGTCGAGGAGGGCTGGACAGCTGGGAGGCGGGAGCGGGGAGGGGAGCTGGATTGGGCCGGTCGCGCTGGGAGGGGCCGCGGGGGCAGCAGCGGCGGGGAAAGGTAAAGGGAGGAAATAAGGGATAAAGAAAAAAGGGAAAATAAGCAGAAATAAGGCACAAAAGAGCAGAGATGAAGAAAAGTGCAGAAAGGTGAAAGATAAAAGAGGGTAAAAAACGAGTGAAAGAGCAGAGCGAGAGAAAGGGAAAATTAGCAGAAATAAGGCACAAAAGAGCAGAGATGCAGAAAAGTGCAGAAAGGTGAAAGATAAAAGAGGGTAGAAAAACGAGTGAAAGAGCAGAGCGAGAGAAAGGGAAAATGAGCAGAAATAAGGCACAAAAGAGCAGAGATGCAGAAAAGTGCAGAAAGGTGAAAGATAAAAGAGGGTAGAAAAACGAGTGAAAACGAATGAAAGAGCAGAGCGAGAGAAACGGAAAATGAGCAGAAATAAGGCACAAAAGAGCAGAGATGCAGAAAAGTGCAGAAAGGTGAAAGATAGGAAGGGTAGAAAAACGAGTGAAAACGAGTGAAGGAGCAGAGTGAGAGGAAGGAGACAGAGGTCCACTGGACCACCAGGGATGAGGCGCAAGGAAACCTACGGGTGGAGGAGGGCCTCGATCACCAACACTCAAGAGTGCAGGGGCAGGGGCACCTCACTTAATGGTGGAACTGCGAGGGTGGGAGAACAATTTCACTGACAATGAGTCAGTGGTCTTGCTCGCCTGTCCCCGCAGTGGCCGCCATTAAGTAGGGGTCGGGGAGGGCTGGACAGCTGGGAGGCGGGAGCGGGGAGGGGAGCTGGATTGGGCCGGTCGCGCTTGGGGGGGCCGCGGGGGCAGCAGCGGCGGGGAAAGGTAAAGGGAGGAAATAAGGGATAAAGAAAAAAGGGAAAATAAGCAGAAATAAGGCACAAAAGAGCAGAGATGAAGAAAAGTGCAGAAAGGTGAAAGATAAAAGAGGGTAAAAAAACGAGTGAAAGAGCAGAGCGAGAGAAAGGGAAAATTAGCAGAAATAAGGCACAAAAGAGCAGAGATGCAGAAAAGTGCAGAAAGGTGAAAGATAGGAAGGGTAGAAAAACGAGTGAAAACGAGTGAAGGAGCAGAGTGAGAGGAAGGAGACAGAGGTCCACTGGACCACCAGGGATGAGGCGCAGGGAAACCTGTGGGTGGAGGAGGGCCTCGATCACCAACACTCAAGAGTGCAGGGGCACCTCACTTAATGGTGGAGCTGCGAGGGTGGGAGAGCAATTTCACTGACAATGAGTCAGTGGTCTTGTTCGCCTGTCCCCGCAGTGGCCGCCATTAAGTAGGGGTCGGGGGGGGGCTGGACAGCTGGGAGGCGGGAGCGGGGAGGGGAGCTGGATTGGGCCGGTCGCGGTGGGGGGAGGGGCCGCGGGGGCAGCAGCGGCGGGTAAAGGTAAAGGGAGGAAATAAGGGATAAAGAAAAAAGGGAAAATAAGCAGAAATAAGGCACAAAAGAGCAGAGATGCAGAAAAGTGTAGAAAGGTGAAAGATAAAAGAGGGTAGAAAAACGAGTGAAAATGAGTGAAAGAGCAGAGCGAGAGAAAGGGAATATGAGCAGAAATAAGGCACAAAAGAGCAGAGATGCAGAAAAGTGCAGAAAGGTGAAAGATAGGAAGGGTAGAAAAACGAGTGAAAACGAGTGAAGGAGCAGAGTGAGAGGAAGGAGACAGAGGTCCACTGGACCACCAGGGATGAGGCGCAGGGAAACCTGCGGGTGGAGGAGGGCCTCGATCACCAACACTCAAGAGTGCAGGGGCAGGGGCACCTCACTTAATGGTGGAGCTGCGAGGGTGGGAGAGCAATTTCACTGACAATGAGTCAGTGGTCTTGCTCGCCTGTCCCCGCAGTGGCCGCAATTAATTAGGGGTCGGGGAGGGCTGGACAGCTGGGAGGCGGGAGCGGGGAGGGGAGCTGGATTGGGCCGGTCGCGCTGGGGGGGGGACGGGCCGCGGGGGCAGCAGCGGCGGGGAAAGGTAAAGGGAGGAAATAAGGGATAAAGAAAAAAGGGAAAATAAGCAGAAATAAGGCACAAAAGAGCAGAGATGCAGAAAAGTGCAGAAAGGTGAAAGATAAAAGAGGGTAGAAAAATGAGTGAAAACGAGTGAAAGAGCAGAGCGAGAGAAAGGGAAAATGAGCAGAAATAAGGCACAAAAGAGCAGAGATGCAGAAAAGTGCAGAAAGGTGAAAGATAGGAAGGGTAGAAAAACGAGTGAAAACGAGTGAAGGAGCAGAGTGAGAGGAAGGAGACAGAGGTCCAGTGGACTACCAGGGATGAGGCACAGGGAAGCCTGCAGGTGGAGGAGGGCCTCGATCACCAACACTGAAGAGTGCAGGGGCAGGGGCACCTCACTTAATGGTGGAGCTGCGAGGGTGGGAGAGCAATTTCACTGACAATGAGTCAGTGGTCTTGCTCGCCTGTCCCCGCAGTGGCCGCCATTAAGTAGGGGTCGGGAGGGCTGGACAGCTGGGAGGCGGGAGCGGGAAGGGGAGCTGGATTGGGCCGGTCGCTGTGGGGGAGGGGCCGCGGGGGCAGCAGCGGCGGGGAAAGGTAAAGGGAGGAAATAAGGGATAAAGAAAAAAGGGAAAATAAGCAGAAATAAGACACAAAAGAGCAGAGATGAAGAAAAGTGCAGAAAGGTGAAAGATAAAAGAGGGTAGAAAAACGAGTGAAAACGAGTGAGGGCAGAGCGAGAGAAAGGGAAAATGAGCAGAAATAAGGCACAAAAGAGCAGAGATGCAGAAAGGTGCAGAAAAGTGAAAGATAGGAAGGGTAGAAAAACGAGTGAAAACGAGTGAAGGAGCAGAGTGAGAGGAAGGAGACAGAGGTCCACTGGACCACCAGGGATGAGGCGCAGGGAAACCTGCGGGTGGAGGAGGGCCTCGATCACCAACACTCAAGAGTGCAGGGGCACCTCACTTAATGGTGGAGCTGCGAGGGTGGGAGAGCAATTTCACTGACAATGAGTCAGTGGTCTTGCTCGCCTGTCCCCGCAGTGGCCGCCATTAAGTAGGGGTCGAGGAGGGCTGGACAGCTGGGAGGCGGGAGCGGGGAGGGGAGCTGGATTGGGCCGGTCGCGCTGGGGGGAGGGCCGCGGGGGCAGCAGCGGCGGGGAAAGGTAAAGGGAGGAAATAAGAGATAAAGAAAAAAGGGAAAATAAGCAGAAATAAGGCACAAAAGAGCAGAGATGCAGAAAAGTGCAGAAAGGTGAAAGATAAAAGAGGGTAGAAAAACGAGTGAAAATGAGTGAAAGAGCAGAGCGAGAGAAAGGGAAAATGAGCAGAAATAAGGCACAAAAGAGCAGAGATGCAGAAAAGTGCAGAAAGGTGAAAGATAAAAGAGGGTAAAAAAACGAGTGAAAGAGCAGAGCGAGAGAAAGGGAAAATGAGCAGAAATAAGGCACAAAAGAGCAGAGATGCAGAAAAGTGCAGAAAGGTGAAAGATAGGAAGGGTAGAAAAACAAGTGAAAACGAGTGAAGGAGCAGAGTGAGAGGAAGGAGACAGAGGTCCACTGGACCACCAGGGATGAGGCGCAGGGAAACCTGCGGGTGGAGGAGGGCCTCGATCACCAACACTCAAGAGTGCAGGGGCACCTCACTTAATGGTGGAGCTGCGAGGGTGGGAGAGCAATTTCACTGACAATGAGTCAGTGGTCTTGCTCGCCTGTCCCCGCAGTGGCCGCCATTAAGTAGGGGTCGGGGAGGGCTGGACAGCTGGGAGGTGGGAGCGGGGAGGGAGCTGGATTGGGCCGGTCGCGCTGGGGGGAGGGGCCGCGGGGGCAGCAGCGGCGGGGAAAGGTAAAGGGAGGAAATAAGGAATAAAGAAAAAGGGAAAATAAGCAGAAATAAGGCACAAAAGAGCAGAGATGCAGAAAAGTGCAGAAAGGTGAAAGATAAAAGAGGGTAGAAAAACAAGTGAAAACGAGTGAAAGAGCAGAGCGAGAGAAAGGGAAAATGAGCAGAAATAAGGCACAAAAGAGCAGAGATGCAGAAAAGTGCAGAAAGGTGAAAGATAGGAAGGGTAGAAAAACGAGTGAAAACGAGTGAAGGAGCAGAGTGAGAGGAAGGAGACAGAGGTCCACTGGACCACCAGGGATGAGGCGCAGGGAAACCTGCGGGTGGAGGAGGGCCTCGATCACCAACACTCAAGAGTGCAGGGGCAGGGGCACCTCACTTAATGGGTGGAGCTGCGAGGGTGGGAGAGCAATTTCACTGACAATGAGTCAGTGGTCTTGCTCGCCTGTCCCCGCAGTGGCCGCCATTAAGTAGGGGTCGAGGAGGGCTGGACAGCTGGGAGGCGGGAGCGGGGAGGGGAGCTGGATTGGGCCGGTCGCGCTGGGGGGACGGGCCGCGGGGCAGCAGCGGCGGGGAAAGGTAAAGGGAGGAAATAAGAGATAAAGAAAAAAGGGAAAATGAGCAGAAATAAGGCACAAAAGAGCAGAGATGCAGAAAAGTGCAGAAAGGTGAAAGATAAAAGAGGGTAGAAAAACGTGTGAAAACGAGTGAAAGAGCAGAGCGAGAGAAAGGGAAAATGAGCAGAAATAAGGCACAAAAGAGCAGAGATGCAGAAAAGTGCAGAAAGGTGAAAGATAGGAAGGGTAGAAAAATGAGTGAAAACGAGTGAAGGAGCAGAGTGAGAGGAAGGAGACAGAGGTCCAGTGGACCACCAGGGATGAGGCGCAGGGAAGCCTGCGGGTGGAGGAGGGCCTCGATCACCAACACTCAAGAGTGCAGGGGCAGGGGCACCTCACTTAATGGTGGAGCTGCGAGGGTGGGAGAGCAATATCACTGACAATGAGTCAGTGGTCTTGCTCGCCTGTCCCCGCAGTGGCCGCCATTAAGTTGGGGTGGGGGGGGGCTGGACAGCTGGGAGGCGGGAGCGGGGAGGGGAGCTGGATTGGGCCGGTCGCGCTGTGGGGAGGGGCCGTGGGGGCAGCAGCGGCGGGGAAAGGTAAAGGGAGGAAATAAGGGATAAAGAAAAAGGGAAAATAAGCAGAAATAAGGCACAAAAGAGCAGAGATGAAGAAAAGTGCAGAAAGGTGAAAGATAAAAGAGGGTAAAAAAAACGAGTGAAAGAGCAGAGCGAGAGAAAGGGAAAATGAGCAGAAAAAAGGCACAAAAGAGCAGAGATGCAGAAAAGTGCAGAAAGGTGAAAGATAGGAAAGGTAGAAAAACGAGTGAAAACGAGTGAAAGAGCAGAGTGAGAGGAAGGAGACAGAGGTCCACTGGACCACCAGGAATGAGGCGCAGGGAAGCATGCGGGTGGAGGAGGGCCTCGATCACCAACACTCAAGAGTGCAGGGGCAGGGGCACCTCACTTAATGGTGGAGCTGCGAGGGTGGGAGAGCAATTTCATTGACAATGAGTCAGTGGTCTTGCTCGCCTGTCCCCGCAGTGGCCGCCATTAAGTAGGGGTCGGGGAGGGCTGGACAGCTGGGAGGCGGGAGTGGGAGGGGAGCTGGATTGGGCCGGTCGCGCTGGGGGGGGGGGCCGCGGGGGCAGCAGCGGCGGGGAAAGGTAAAGGGAGGAAATAAGGGATAAAGAAAAAGGGAAAATAAGCAGAAATAAGGCACAAAAGAGCAGAGATGCAGAAAAGTGCAGAAAGGTGAAAGATAAAAGAGGGTAGAAAAAGAACGAGTGAAAGAGCAGAGCGAGAGAAAGGGAAAATGAGCAGAAAAAAGGCACAAAAGAGCAGAGATGCAGAAAAGTGCAGAAAGGTGAAAGATAGGAAGGGTAGAAAAACGAGTGAAAACAAGTGAAGGAGCAGAGTGAGAGGCAGGAGACAGAGGTCCACTGGACCACCAGGAATGAGGCGCAGGGAAGCATGCGGGTGGAGGAGGGCCTCGATCACCAACACTCAAGAGTGCAGGGGCAGGCCTCACTTAATGGTGGAGCTGCGAGGGTGGGAGAGCAATTTCACTGACAATGAGTCAGTGGTCTTGCTCGCCTGTCCCCGCAGTGGCCGCCATTAAGTAGGGGTCGAGGAGGGCTGGACAGCTGGGAGGCGGGAGCGGGGAGGGAGCTGGATTGGGCCGGTCGCGCTGGGGGGAGGGGCCGCGGGGGCAGCAGCGGCGGGGAAAGGTAAAGGGAGGAAATAAGGGATAAAGAAAAAAGGGAAAATAAGCAGAAATAAGGCACAAAAGAGCAGAGATGCAGAAAAGTGCAGAAAGGTGAAAGATAAAAGAGGGTAGAAAAACGAGTGAAAACGAGTGAAAGAGCAGAGCGAGAGAAAGGGAAAATGAGCAGAAATAAGGCACAAAAGAGCAGAGATGCAGAAAAGTGCAGGAAGGTGAAAGATAGGAAGGGTAGAAAAACGAGTGAAAACGAGTGAAGGAGCAGAGTGAGAGGAAGGAGACAGAGGTCCACTGGACCACCAGGGATGAGGCGCAGGGAAACCTGCGGGTGGAGGAGGGCCTCGATCACCAACACTCAAGAGTGCAGGGGCAGGGGCACCTCACTTAATGGTGGAGCTGCGAGGGTGGGAGAGCAATTTCACTGACAATGAGTCAGTGGTCTTGCTCGCCTGTCCCCGCAGTGGCCGCCATTAAGTAGGGGTCGGGGAGGGCTGGACAGCTGGGAGGAGGGAGCGGGGAGGGGAGCTGGAATGGGCCGGTCGCGCTGGGGGGGGGCCGCAGGGGCAGCAGCGGCGGGGAAAGGTAAAGGGAGGAAATAAGGGATAAAGAAAAAAGGGAAAATAAGCAGAAATAAGGCACAAAAGAGCAGAGATGCAGAAAAGTGCAGAAAGGTGAAAGATAACAGAGGGTAGAAAAACGAGTGAAAACGAGTGAAAGAGCAGAGCGAGAGAAAGGGAAAATGAGCAGAAATAAGGCACAAAAGAGCAGAGATGCAGAAAAGTGCAGAACGGTGAAAGATAGGAAGGGTAGAAAAACGAGTGAAAACGAGTGAAGGAGCAGAGTGAGAGGAAGGAGACAGAGGTCCACTGGACCACCAGGGATGAGGCACAGGGAAACCTGCGGGTGGAGGAGGGCCTCGATCACCAACACTCAAGAGTGCAGGAGCAGGGGCACCTTACTTAATGGTGGAGCTGCGAGGGTGGGAGAGCAATTTCACTGACAATGAGTCAGTGGTCTTGCTCGCCTGTCCCCGCAGTGGCCGCCATTAAGTAGGGGTCGGGGAGGGCTGGACAGCTGGGAGGCGGGAGCAGGGAGGGGAGCTGGATTGGGCCGGTCGCGCTAGGGGGGAGGTGCCGCGGGGGCAGCAGCGGCGGGGAAAGGTAAAGGGAGGAAATAAGGGATAAAGAAAAAAGGGAAAATAAGCAGAAATAAGGCACAAAAGAGCAGAGATGAAGAAAAGTGCAGAAAGGTGAAAGATAAAAGAGGGTAAAAAAACGAGTGAAAGAGCAGAGCGAGAGAAAGGGAAAATGAGCAGAAATAAGGCACAAAAGAGCAGAGATGCAGAAAAGGGCAGAAAGGTGAAAGATAGGAAGGGTAGAAAAACGAGTGAAAACGAGTGAAGGAGCAGAGTGAGACGAAGGAGACAGAGTTCCACTGGACCACCAGGGATGAGGCGCAGGGAAACCTGCGGGTGGAGGAGGGCCTCGATCACCAACACTCAAGAGTGCAGGGGCAGGGGCACCTCACTTAATGGTGGAGCTGCGAGGGTGGGAGAGCAATTTCACTGACAATGAGTCAGTGGTCTTGCTCGCCTGTCCCCGCAGTGGCCGCCATTAAGTAGGGGTCGGGGAGGGCTGGACAGCTGGGAGGCGGGAGAGGGGAGGGGAGCTGGATTGGGCCGGTCGCGCTGGGGGGTAGGGGCCGCGGGGGCAGCAGCGGCGGGGAAAGGTAAAGGGAGGAAATAAGGGATAAAGAAAAAAGGGAAAATAAGCAGAAATAATGCACAAAACAGCAGAGATGCAGAAAAGTGCAGAAAGGTGAAAGATAAAAGAGGGTAGAAAAACGAGTGAAAACGAGTGAAAGAGCAGAGCGAGAGAAAGGGAAAATGAGCAGAAATAAGGCACAAAAGAGCAGAGATGCAGAAAAGTGCAGAAAGGTGAAAGATAGGAAGGGTAGAAAAAAGAATGAAAACGAGTGAAGGAGCAGAGTGAGAGGAAGGAGACAGAGGTCCACTGGACCACCAGGGATGAGGCGCAGGGAAACCTGCGGGTGGAGGAGGGCCTCGATCACCAACACTCAAGAGTGCAGGGGCAGGGGCACCTCACTTAATGGTGGAGCTGCGAGGGTGGGAGAGCAATTTCACTGACAATGAGTCAGTGGTCTTGCTCGCCTGTCCCCGCAGTGGCCGCCATTAAGTAGGGTTCGAGGAGGGCTGGACAGCTGGGAGGCGGGAGCGGGGAGGGGAGCTGGATTGGGCTGGTCGCGCTGGGGGAGGGGCCGCGGGGGCAGCAGCGGCGGGGAAAGGTAAAGGGAGGAAATAAGGGATAAAGAAAAAAGGGAAAATAAGCAGAAATAAGGCACAAAAGAGCAGAGATGCAGAAAAGTGCAGAAAGGTGAAAGATAAAAGAGGGTAGAAAAACGAGTGAAAACGAGTGAAAGAGCAGAGAAAGGGAAAATGAGCAGAAATAAGGCACAAAAGAGCAGAGATGCAGAAAAGTGCAGAAAGGTGAAAGATAGGAAGGGTAGAAAAACGAGTGAAATCGAGTGAAGGAGCAGAGTGAGAGGAAGGAGACAGAGGTCCACTGGACCACCAGGGATGAGGCGCAGGGAAACTTGCGGGTGGAGGAGGGCCTCGATCACCAACACTCAAGAGTGCAGGGGCACCTCACTTAATGGTGGAGCTGTGAGGGTGGGAGAGCAATTTCACTGACAATGAGTCAGTGGTCTTGCTCGCCTGTACCCGCAGTGGCCGCCATTAAGTTGGGGTGGGGGAGGGCTGGACAGCTGGGAGGCGGGAGCGGGGAGGGGAGCTGGATTGGGCCGGTCACGCTGGGGGGAGGGGCCGCGGGGGCAGCAGCGGCGGGGAAAGGTAAAGGGAGGAAATAAGGGATAAAGAAAAAGGGAAAATAAGCAGACATAAGGCACAAAAGAGCAGAGATGCAGAAAAGTGCAGAAAGGTGAAGGATAAAAGAGGGTAGAAAAACGAGTGAAAACGAGTGAAAGAAGCAGAGAAAGGGAAAATGAGCAGAAATAAGGCACAAAAGAGCAGAGATGCAGAAAAGTGCAGAAAGGTGAAAGATAGGAAGGGTAGAAAAACGAGTGAAATCGAGTGAAGGAGCAGAGTGAGAGGAAGGAGACAGAGGTCCACTGGACCACCAGGGATGAGGCGCAGGGAAACTTGCGGGTGGAGGAGGGCCTCGATCACCAACACTCAAGAGTGCAGGGGCAGGGGCACCTCACTTAATGGTGGAGCTGTGAGGGTGGGAGAGCAATTTCACTGACAATGAGTCAGTGGTCTTGCTCGCCTGTCCCCGCAGTGGCCGCCATTAAGTAGGGGTCGGGGAGGGCTGGACAGCTGGGAGGCGGGAGCGGGGAGGGGAGCTGAATTGGGCCGGTCACGCTGGGGGGGAGGGGCCGCGGGGGCAGCAGCGGCGGGGAAAGGTAAAGGGAGGAAATAAGGGATAAAGAAAAAAGGGAAAATAAGCAGACATAAGGCACAAAAGAGCAGAGATGAAGAAAAGTGCAGAAAGGTGAAAGATAAAAGAGGGTAAAAAAACGAGTGAAAGAGCAGAGCGAGAGAAAGGGAAAATGAGCAGAAATAAGGCACAAAAGAGTAGAGATGCAGAAAAGTGCAGAAAGGTGAAAGATAGGAAGGGTAGAAAAACGAGTGAAAACGAGTGAAGGAGCAGAGTGAGAGGAAGGAGACAGAGGTCCACTGGACCACCAGGGATGAGGCGCAGGGAAACCTGCGGGTGGAGGAGGGCCTCGATCACCAACACTCAAGAGTGCAGGGGCACCTCACTTAATGGTGGAGCTGCGAGGGTGGGAGAGCAATTTCACTGACAATGAGTCAGTGGTCTTGCTCGCCTGTCCCCGCAGTGGCTGCCATTAAGTAGGGGTCGGGGAGGGCTGGACAGCTGGGAGGCGTGAGCGGGGAAGGGAGCTGGAATGGGCCGGTCGCGCTGGGGGGGTCCGCAGGGGCAGCAGCGGCGGGGAAAGTTAAAGGGAGGAAATAAGGGATAAAGAAAAAAGGGAAAATAAGCAGAAATAAGGCACAAAAGAGCAGAGTTGCAGAAAAGTGCAGAAAGGTGAAAGATAAATGAGGGTAGAAAAACGAGTGAAAACGAGTGAAAGAGCAGAGCGAGAGAAAGGGAAAATGAGCAGAAATAAGGCACAAAAGAGCAGAGATGCAGAAAAGTGCAGAAAGGTGAAAAATAGGAAGGGTAGAAAAACGAGTGAAGGAGCAGAGTGAGAGGAAGGAGACAGAGGTCCACTGGACCACCAGGGGATGAGACGCAGGGAAACCTGCGGGTGGAGGAGGGCCTCGATCACCAACACTCAAGAGTGCAGGGGCATGGGCACCTCACTTAATGGTGGAGCTGCGAGGGTGGGAGAGCAATTTCACTGACAATGAGTCAGTGGTCTTGCTCGCCTGTCCCCGCAGTGGCCGCCATTAAGTAGGGGTCGGGGAGGGATGGACAGCTGGGAGGCGGGAGTGGGGAGGGGAGCTGGATTGGGCCGGTCGCGCTGGGGGGAGGGGCCGCGGGGGCAGCAGCGGCGGGGAAAGGTGAAGGGAGGAAATAAGGGATAAAGAAAAAGGGAAAATAAGCAGAAATAAGGCACAAAAGAGCAGAGATGCAGAAAAGTGCAGAAAGGTGAAAGATAGGAAGTGTAGAAAAACGAGTGAAAACGAGTGAAAGAGCACAGCGAGAGAACGGGAAAATGAGCAGAAATAAGGCACAACAGAGCAGAGATGCAGAAAAGTGCAGAAAGGTGAAAGATAGGAAGGGTAGAAAAACGAGTGAAAACGAGTGAAGGAGCAGAGTGAGAGGAAGGAGACAGAGGTCCACTGGACCACCAGGGATGAGGCACAGGGAAACCTGCGGGTGGAGGAGGGCCTCGATCACCAACACTCAAGAGTGCAGGGGCAGGGGCACCTTACTTAATGGTGGAGCTGCGAGGGTGGGAGAGCAATTTCACTGACAATGAGTCAGTGGTCTTGCTCGCCTGTCCCCGCAGTGGCCGCCATTAAGTAGGGGTCGAGGAGGGCTGGACAGCTGGGAGGCGGGAGCGGGGAGGGAGCTGGATTGGGCCGGTCGCGCTGGGGGGAGGGGCCGCGGGGGCAGCAGCGGCGGGGAAAGGTAAAGGGAGGAAATAAGGGATAAAGAAAAAAGGGAAAATAAGCAGAAATAAGGCACAAAAGAGCAGAGATGAAGAAAAGTGCAGAAATGTGAAAGATAAAAGAGGGTAAAAAAACGAGTGAAAGAGCAGAGCGAGAGAAAGGGAAAATGAGCAGAAATAAGGCACAAAAGAGCAGAGATGCAGAAAAGTGCAGAAAGGTGAAAGATAGGAAGGGTAGAAAAACGAGTGAAAACGAGTGAAGGAGCAGAGTGAGAGGAAGGAGACAGAGGTCCACTGGACCACCAGGGATGAGGCGCAGGGAAACCTGCGGGTGGAGGAGGGCCTCGATCACCAACACTCAAGAGTGCAGGGGCACCTCACTTAATGGTGGAGCTGTGAGGGTGGGAGAGCAATTTCACTGACAATGAGTCAGTGGTCTTGCTCGCCTGTACCCGCAGTGGCCGCCATTAAGTAGGGGTCGGGGAGGGCTGGACAGCTGGGAGGCGGGAGCGGGGAGGGGAGCTGGATTGGGCCGGTCACGCTGGGGGGGAGGGGCCGCGGGGGCAGCAGCGGCGGGGAAAGGTAAAGGGAGGAAATAAGGGATAAAGAAAAAAGGGAAAATAAGCAGAAATAAGGCACAAAAGAGCAGAGATGCAGAAAAGTGCAGAAAGGTGAAAGATAAAAGAGGGTAGAAAAACGAGTGAAAACGAGTGAAAGAGCAGAGAAAGGGAAAATGAGCAGAAATAAGGCACAAAAGAGCAGAGATGCAGAAAAGTGCAGAAAGGTGAAAGATAGGAAGGGTAGAAAAACGAGTGAAATCGAGTGAAGGAGCAGAGTGAGAGGAAGGAGACAGAGGTCCACTGGACCACCAGGGATGAGGCGCAGGGAAACTTGCGGGTGGAGGAGGGCCTCGATCACCAACACTCAAGAGTGCAGGGGCACCTCACTTAATGGTGGAGCTGTGAGGGTGGGAGAGCAATTTCACTGACAATGAGTCAGTGGTCTTGCTCGCCTGTACCCGCAGTGGCCGCCATTAAGTAGGGGTCGGGGAGGGCTGGACAGCTGGGAGGCGGGAGCGGGGAGGGGAGCTGGATTGGGCCGGTCACGCTGGGGGGGAGGGGCCGCGGGGGCAGCAGCGGCGGGGAAAGGTAAAGGGAGGAAATAAGGGATAAAGAAAAAAGGGAAAATAAGCAGACATAAGGCACAAAAGAGCAGAGATGCAGAAAAGTGCAGAAAGGTGAAGGATAAAAGAGGGTAGAAAAACGAGTGAAAACGAGTGAAAGAGCAGAGAAAGGGAAAATGAGCAGAAATAAGGCACAAAAGAGCAGAGATGCAGAAAAGTGCAGAAAGGTGAAAGATAGGAAGGGTAGAAAAACGAGTGAAATCGAGTGAAGGAGCAGAGTGAGAGGAAGGAGACAGAGGTCCACTGGACCACCAGGGATGAGGCGCAGGGAAACTTGCGGGTGGAGGAGGGCCTCGATCACCAACACTCAAGAGTGCAGGGGCAGGGGCACCTCACTTAATGGTGGAGCTGTGAGGGTGGGAGAGCAATTTCACTGACAATGAGTCAGTGGTCTTGCTCGCCTGTCCCCGCAGTGGCCGCCATTAAGTAGGGGTCGGGGAGGGCTGGACAGCTGGGAGGCGGGAGCGGGGAGGGGAGCTGAATTGGGCCGGTCACGCTGGGGGGGAGGGGCCGCGGGGGCAGCAGCTGCGGGTAAAGGTAAAGGGAGGAAATAAGGGATAAAGAAAAAAGGGAAAATAAGCAGACATAAGGCACAAAAGAGCAGAGATGAAGAAAAGTGCAGAAAGGTGAAAGATAAAAGAGGGTAAAAAAACGAGTGAAAGAGCAGAGCGAGAGAAAGGGAAAATGAGCAGAAATAAGGCACAAAAGAGTAGAGATGCAGAAAAGTGCAGAAAGGTGAAAGATAGGAAGGGTAGAAAAACGAGTGAAAACGAGTGAAGGAGCAGAGTGAGAGGAAGGAGACAGAGGTCCACTGGACCACCAGGGATGAGGCGCAGGGAAACCTGCGGGTGGAGGAGGGCCTCGATCACCAACACTCAAGAGTGCAGGGGCACCTCACTTAATGGTGGAGCTGCGAGGGTGGGAGAGCAATTTCACTGACAATGAGTCAGTGGTCTTGCTCGCCTGTCCCCGCAGTGGCTGCCATTAAGTAGGGGTCGAGGAGGGCTGGACAGCTGGGAGGCGTGAGCGGGGAAGGGAGCTGGAATGGGCCGGTCGCGCTGGGGGGAGGGCCGCAGGGGCAGCAGCGGCGGGGAAAGGTAAAGGGAGGAAATAAGGGATAAAGAAAAAAGGGAAAATAAGCAGAAATAAGGCACAAAAGAGCAGAGTTGCAGAAAAGTGCAGAAAGGTGAAAGATAAATGAGGGTAGAAAAACGAGTGAAAACGAGTGAAAGAGCAGAGCGAGAGAAAGGGAAAATGAGCAGAAATAAGGCACAAAAGAGCAGAGATGCAGAAAAGTGCAGAAAGGTGAAAAATAGGAAGGGTAGAAAAACGAGTGAAGGAGCAGAGTGAGAGGAAGGAGACAGAGGTCCACTGGACCACCAGGGATGAGACGCAGGGAAACCTGCGGGTGGAGGAGGTCCTCGATCACCAACACTCAAGAGTGCAGGGGCATAGGCACCTCACTTAATGGTGGAGCTGCGAGGGTGGGAGAGCAATTTCACTGACAATGAGTCAGTGGTCTTGCTCGTCTGTCCCCGCAGTGGCCGCCATTAAGTAGGGGTCGGGGAGGGATGGACAGCTGGGAGGCGGGAGTGGGGAGGGGAGCTGGATTGGGCCGGTCGCGCTGGGGGGGAGGGGCCGCGGGGGCAGCAGCGGCGGGGAAAGGTGAAGGGAGGAAATAAGGGATAAAGAAAAAAGGGAAAATAAGCAGAAATAAGGCACAAAAGAGCAGAGATGCAGAAAAGTGCAGAAAGGTGAAAGATAGGAAGTGTAGAAAAACGAGTGAAAACGAGTGAAAGAGCACAGCGAGAGAACGGGAAAATGAGCAGAAATAAGGCACAACAGAGCAGAGATGCAGAAAAGTGCAGAAAGGTGAAAGATAGGAAGGGTAGAAAAACGAGTGAAAACGAGTGAAGGAGCAGAGTGAGAGGAAGGAGACAGAGGTCCACTGGACCACCAGGGATGAGGCACAGGGAAACCTGCGGGTGGAGGAGGGCCTCGATCACCAACACTCAAGAGTGCAGGGGCAGGGGCACCTTACTTAATGGTGGAGCTGCGAGGGTGGGAGAGCAATTTCACTGACAATGAGTCAGTGGTCTTGCTCGCCTGTCCCCGCAGTGGCCGCCATTAAGTAGGGGTCGGGGAGGGCTGGACAGCTGGGAGGCGGGAGCGGGGAGGGGAGCTGGATTGGGCCGGTCGCGCTGGGGGGGAGGGGCCGCGGGGGCAGCAGCGGCGGGGAAAGGTAAAGGGAGGAAATAAGGGATAAAGAAAAAAGGGAAAATAAGCAGAAATAAGGCACAAAAGAGCAGAGATGAAGAAAAGTGCAGAAATGTGAAAGATAAAAGAGGGTAAAAAAACGAGTGAAAGAGCAGAGCGAGAGAAAGGGAAAATGAGCAGAAATAAGGCACAAAAGAGCAGAGATGCAGAAAAGTGCAGAAAGGTGAAAGATAGGAAGGGTAGAAAAACGAGTAAAAACGAGTGAAGGAGCAGAGTGAGAGGAAGGAGACAGAGGTCCACTGGACCACCAGGGATGAGGCGCAGGGAAACCTGCGGGTGGAGGAGGGCCTCGATCACCAACACTCAAGAGTGCAGGGGCACCTCACTTAATGGTGGAGCTGTGAGGGTGGGAGAGCAATTTCACTGACAATGAGTCAGTGGTCTTGCTCGCCTGTACCCGCAGTGGCCGCCATTAAGTAGGGGTCGAGGAGGGCTGGACAGCTGGGAGGCGGGAGCGGGGAGGGAGCTGGATTGGGCCGGTCACGCTGGGGGGAGGGGCCGCGGGGGCAGCAGCGGCGGGGAAAGGTAAAGGGAGGAAATAAGGGATAAAGAAAAAAGGGAAAATAAGCAGACATAAGGCACAAAAGAGCAGAGATGCAGAAAAGTGCAGAAAGGTGAAAGATAAAAGAGGGTAGAAAAATGAGTGAAAACGAGTGAAAGAGCAGAGAAAGGGAAAATGAGCAGAAATAAGGCACAAAAGAGCAGAGATGCAGAAAAGTGCAGAAAGGTGAAAGATAGGAAGGGTAGAAAAACGAGTGAAATCGAGTGAAGGAGCAGAGTGAGAGGAAGGAGACAGAGGTCCACTGGACCACCAGGGATGAGGCGCAGGGAAACTTGCGGGTGGAGGAGGGCCTCGATCACCAACACTCAAGAGTGCAGGGGCAGGGCACCTCACTTAATGGTGGAGCTGTGAGGGTGGGAGAGCAATTTCACTGACAATGAGTCAGTGGTCTTGCTCGCCTGTCCCCGCAGTGGCCGCCATTAAGTAGGGGTCGGGGAGGGCTGGACAGCTGGGAGGCGGGAGCGGGGAGGGAGCTGGATTGGGCCGGTCACGCTGGGGGGAGGGGCCGCGGGGGCAGCAGCGGCGGGGAAAGGTAAAGGGAGGAAATAAGGGATAAAGAAAAAGGGAAAATAAGCAGACATAAGGCACAAAAGAGCAGAGATGAAGAAAAGTGCAGAAAGGTGAAAGATAAAAGAGGGTAGAAAAACGAGTGAAAGAGCAGAGCGAGAGAAAGGGAAAATGAGCAGAAATAAGGCACAAAAGAGTAGAGATGCAGAAAAGTGCAGAAAGGTGAAAGATAGGAAGGGTAGAAAAACGAGTGAAAACGAGTGAAGGAGCAGAGTGAGAGGAAGGAGACAGAGGTCCACTGGACCACCAGGGATGAGGCGCAGGGAAACCTGCGGGTGGAGGAGGGCCTCGATCACCAACACTCAAGAGTGCAGGGGCAGGGGCACCTCACTTAATGGTGGAGCTGCGAGGGTGGGAGAGCAATTTCACTGACAATGAGTCAGTGGTCTTGCTCGCCTGTCCCCGCAGTGGCTGCCATTAAGTAGGGGTCGGGGAGGGCTGGACAGCTGGGAGGCGGGAGCGGGGAAGGGAGCTGGAATGGGCTGGTCGCGCTGGGGGGGGGCCGCAGGGGCAGAAGCGGCGGGGAAAGGTAAAGGGAGGAAATAAGGGATAAAGAAAAAAGGGAAAATAAGCAGAAATAAGGCACAAAAGAGCAGAGATGCAGAAAAGTGCAGAAAGGTGAAAGATAGGAAGTGTAGAAAAACGAGTGAAAACGAGTGAAAGAGCACAGCGAGAGAACGGGAAAATGAGCAGAAATAAGGCACAACAGAGCAGAGATGCAGAAAAGTGCAGAAAGGTGAAAGATAGGAAGGGTAGAAAAACGAGTGAAAACGAGTGAAGGAGCAGAGTGAGAGGAAGGAGACAGAGGTCCACTGGACCACCAGGGATGAGGCACAGGGAAACCTGCGGGTGGAGGAGGGCCTCGATCACCAACACTCAAGAGTGCAGGGGCAGGGGCACCTTACTTAATGGTGGAGCTGCGAGGGTGGGAGAGCAATTTCACTGACAATGAGTCAGTGGTCTTGCTCGCCTGTCCCCGCAGTGGCCGCCATTAAGTAGGGGTCAGGAAGGGCTGGACAGCTGGGAGGCGGGAGCGGGGAGGGGAGCTGGATTGGGCCGGTCGCGCTGGGGGGGAGGGGCCGCGGGGGCAGCAGCGGCGGGAAAAGGTAAAGGGAGGAAATAAGGGATAAAGAAAAAAGGGAAAATAAGCAGAAATAAGGCACAAAAGAGCAGAGATGAAGAAAAGTGCAGAAAGGTGAAAGATAAAAGAGGGTAGAAAAACGAGCGTGAAAGAGCAGAGCGAGAGAAAGGGAAAATGAGCAGAAATAAGGCACAAAAGAGCAGAGATGCAGAAAAGTGCAGAAAGGTGAAAGATAGGAAGGGTAGAAAAACGAGTAAAAACGAGTGAAGGAGCAGAGTGAGAGGAAGGAGACAGAGGTCCACTGGACCACCAGGGATGAGGCGCAGGGAAACCTGCGGGTGGAGGAGGGCCTCGATCACCAACACTCAAGAGTGCAGGGGCAGGGGCACCTCACTTAATGGTGGAGCTGCGAGGCTGGGAGAGCAATTTCACTGACAATGAGTCAGTGGTCTTGCTCGCCTGTCCACGCAGTGGCCGCCATTAAGTAGGGGTCGGGGAGGGCTGGACAGCTGGGAGGCGGGAGCGGGGAGGGGAGCTGGATTGGGCCGGTCGCGCTGGGGAGTAGGGGCCGCGGGGGCAGCAGCGGCGGGGAAAGGTAAAGGGAGGAAATAAGGGATAAAGAAAAAAGGGAAAATAAGCAGAAATAAGGCACAAAAGAGCAGAGATGCAGAAAAGTGCAGAAAGGTGAAAGATAAAAGAGGGTTGAAAAACGAGTGAAAACGAGTGAAAGAGCAGAGCGAGAGAAAGGGAAAATGAGCAGAAATAAGGCACAAAAGAGCAGAGATGCAGAAAAGTGCAGAAAGGTGAAAGATAGGAAGGGTAGAAAAACGAGTGAAAACGAGTGAAGGAGCAGAGTGAGAGGAAGGAGACAGAGGTCCACTGGACCACCAGGGATGAGGCGCAGGGAAACCTGCGGGTGGAGGAGGGCCTCGATCACCAACACTCAAGAGTGCAGGGGCAAGGGCACCTCACTTAATGGTGGAGCTGCGAGGGTGGGAGAGCAATTTCACTGACAATGAGTCAGTTGTCTTGCTCGCCTGTCCCCGCAGTGGCCTCCATTAAGTAGGGGTCGGGGAGGGCTGGACAGCTGGGAGGCGGGAGAGGGGAGGGGAGCTGGATTGGGCCGGTCGCGCTGGGGGGTAGGGGCCGCGTGGGCAGCAGCGGCAGGGAAAGGTAAAGGGAGGAAATAAGGGATAAAGAAAAAAGGGAAAATAAGCAGAAATAAGGCATAAAAGAGCAGAGATGCAGAAAAGTGCAGAAAGGTGAAAGATAAAAGAGGGTAATAAAACGAGTGAAAGAGCAGAGCGAGAGAAAGGGAAAATGAGCAGAAATAAGGCAAAAAAGAGCAGAGATGCAGAAAGGTGAAAGATAGGAAGGGTAGAAAAACGAGTGAAAACGAGTGAAGGAGCAGAGTGAGAGGAAGGAGACAGAGGTCCACTGGACCACCAGGGATGAGGCGCAGTGAAACCTGCGGGTGGAGGAGGGCCTCGATCACCAACACTCAAGAGGGCAGGGGCACCTCACTTAATGGTGGAGCTGCGAGGGTGGGAGAGCAATTTCACTGACAATGAGTCAGTGGTCTTGCTCGCCTGTCCCCGCAGTGGCTGCCATTAAGTAGGGGTCGGGGAGGGCTGGACAGCTGGGAGGCGGGAGCGGGGAGGGGCGCTGGATTGGGCCGGTCGCGCTGGGGGGGGAGGGGCCGCGGGGGCAGCAGCGGCGGGGAAAGGTAAAGGGAGGAAATAAGGGATAAAGAAAAAAGGGAAACTAAGCAGAAATAAGGCACAAAAGAGCAGAGATGCAGAAAAGTGCAGAAAGGTGAAAGATAAAAGAAGGTAGAAAAACGAGTGAAAGAGCAGAGCGAGAGAAAGGGAAAATGAGCAGAAATAAGGCACAAAAGAGCAGAGATGCAGAAAAGTGCAGAAAGGTGAAAGATAGGAAGGGTAGAAAAACGAGTGAAAACGAGTGAAGGAGCAGAGTGAGAGGAAGGAGACAGAGGTCCACTGGACCACCAGGGATGAGGCGCAGGGAAACCTGCGGGTGGAGGAGGGCCTCGATCACCAACACTCAAGTGTGCAGGGGCACCCTCACTTAATGGTGGAGCTGCGAGGGTGGGAGAGCAATTTCACTGACAATGAGTCAGTGGTCTTGCTCGCCTGTCCCCGCAGTGGCCACCATTAAGTAGGGGTTGGGGAGGGCTGGACAGCTGGGAGGCGGGAGCAGGGAAGGGAGCTGGATTGGGCCGGTCGCGCTGGGGGGGGAGGGGCCGCGGGGGCAGCAGCGGTGGGCAAAGGTAAAGGGAGGAAATAAGGGATAAAGAAAAAAGGGAAAATAAGCAGAAATAAGGCACAAAAGAGCAGAGATGCAGAAAAGTGCAGAAAGGTGAAAGATAAAAGAGGGTAAAAAAACGAGTGAAAGAGCAGAGCGAGAGAAAGGGAAAATGAGCAGAAATAAGGCACAAAAGAGCAGAGATGCAGAAAAGTGCAGAAAGGTGAAAGATAGGAAGGGTAGAAAAACGAGTGAAAACGAGTGAAGGAGCAGAGTGAGAGGAAGGAGACAGAGGTCCACTGGACCACCAGGGATGAGGCGCAGGGAAACCTGCGGGTGGAAGAGGGCCTCGATCACCAACACTCAAGTGTGCAGGGGCACCTCACTTAATGGTGGAGCTGTGAGGGTGGGAGAGCAATTTCACTGACAGTGAGTCAGTGGTCTTGCTCGCCTGTCCCCGCAGTGGCCACCATTAAGTAGGGGTTGGGGAGGGCTGGACAGCTGGGAGGCGGGAGCGGGGAGGGGAGCTGGATTGGGCCGGTCGCGCTGGGGGGGGAGGGGCCGCGGGGGCAGCAGCGGTGGGCAAAGGTAAAGGGAGGAAATAAGGGATAAAGAAAAAAGGGAAAATAAGCAGAAATAAGGCACAAAAGAGCAGAGATGCAGAAAAGTGCAGAAAGGTGAAAGATAGGAAGGGTAGAAAAACGAGTGAAAACGAGTGAAGGAGCAGAGTGAGAGGAAGGAGACAGAGGTCCACTGGACCACCAGGGATGAGGCACAGGGAAACCTGCGGGTGGAGGAGGGCCTCGATCACCAACACTAAAGAGTGCAGGTGCAGGGGCACCTCACTTAATGGTGGAGCTGCGAGGGTGGGAGAGCAATTTCACTGACAATGAGTCAGTGGTCTTGCTCGCCTGTCCCCGCAGTGGCCGCCATTAAGTAGGGGTCGGGGAGGGCTGGACAGCTGGGAGGCGGGAGCGGTGAGGGGAGCTGGATTGGGCCGGTGCGCTGGGGGGGGAGGGGCCGCGGGGGCAGCAGCGGCGGGGAAACGTAAAGGGAGGAAATAAGGGATAAAGAAAAAAGGGAAAATAAGCAGAAATAAGGCACAAAAGAGCAGAGATGCAGAAAAGTGCAGAAAGGTGAAAGATAAAAGAGGGTAGAAAAACGAGTGAAAACGAGTGAAAGAGCAGAGCGAGAGAAAGGGAAAATGAGCAGAAATAAGGCACAAAAGAGCAGAGATGCAGAAAAGTGCAGAAAGGTGAAAGATAGGAAGGGTAGAAAAACGAGTGAAAACGAGTGAAGGAGCAGAGTGAGAGGAAGGAGACAGAGGTCCACTGGACCACCAGGGATGAGGCGCAGGGAAACCTGCGGGTGGAGGAGGGCCTCGATCACCAACACTCAAGAGTGCAGGGGCAGGGGCACCTCACTTAATGGTGGAGCTGCGAGGGTGGGAGAGCAATTTCACTGACAATGAGTCAGTGGTCTTGCTCGCCTGTCCCTGCAGTGGCCGCCATTAAGTAGGGGTCGGGGAGGGCTGGACAGCTGGGAGGCGGAAGCGGGGAGGGGAGCTGCATTGGGCCGGTCACGCTGGGGGGGGAGGGGCCACGGGGGCAGCAGCGGCGGGGAAAGGTAAAGGGAGGAAATAAGGGATAAAGAAAAAAGGGAAAATAAGCAGAAATAAGGCACAAAAGAGCAGAGATGCAGAAAAGTGCAGAAAGGTGAAAGATAAAAGAGGGTAGAAAAACGAGTGAAAACGAGTGAAAGAGCAGAGCGAGAAAAAGGGAAAATGAGCAGAAATAAGGCACAAAAGAGCAGAGATGCAGAAAAGTGCAGAAAGGTGAAAGATAGGAAAGGTAGAAAAACGAGGGAAAACGAGTGAAGGAGCAGAGTGAGAGGAAGGAGACAGAGGTCCACTGGACCACCAGGGATGAGGCGCAGAGAAACCTGCGGGTGGAGGAGGGCCTCGATCACCAACACTCAAGAGTGCAGGGGCAGGGCACCTCACTTAATGGTGGAGCTGCGAGGGTGGGAGAGCAATTTCACTGACAATGAGTCAGTGGTCTTGCTCGCCTGTCCCTGCAGTGGCCGCCATTAAGTAGGGGTCGGGGAGGGCTGGATAGCTGGGAGCGGGGAGGGGAGCTGGATTGGGCCGGTCGCGCTGGGGGGGAGGGGCCGCGGGGGCAGCAGCGGCGGGGAAAGGTAAAGGGAGGAAATAAGGGATAAAGAAAAAAGGGAAAATAAGCAGAAATAAGGCACAAAAGAGCAGAGATGCAGAAAAGTGCAGAAAGGTGAAAGATAAAAGAGGGTAAAAAAACGAGTGAAAGAGCAGAGCGAGAGAAAGGGAAAATGAGCAGAAATAAGGCACAAAAGAGCAGAGATGCAGAAAAGTGCAGAAAGGTGAAAGATAGGAAGGGTAGAAAAACGAGTGAAAACGAGTGAAGGAGCAGAGTGAGAGGAAGGAGACAGAGGTCCACTGGACCACCAGGGATGAGGCGCAGGGAAACCTGCGGGTGGAGGAGGGCCTCGATTACCAACACTCAAGAGTGCAGGGGCAGGGGCACCTCACTTAATGGTGGAGCTGCGAGGTGGGAGAGCAATTTCACTGACAATGAGTCAGTGGTCTTGCTCGCCTGTCCCCGCAGTGGCCGCCATTAAGTAGGGGTCGAGGAGGGCTGGACAGCTGGGAGGCGGGAGCGGGAGGGGAGCTGGATTGGGCCGGTCGCGCTGGGGGGAGGGGCCGCGGGGGCAGCAGCGGCGGGGAAAGGTAAAGGGAGGAAATAAGGGATAAAGAAAAAAGGGAAAATAAGCAGAAATAAGGCACAAAAGAGCAGAGATGCAGAAAAGTGCAGAAAGGTGAAAGATAAAAGAGGGTAGAAAAACGAGTGAAAACGAGTGAAAGAGCAGAGCGAGAGAAAGGGAAAATGAGCAGAAATAAGGCACAAAAGAGCAGAGATGCAGAAAAGTGCAGAAAGGTAAAAGATAGGAAGGGTAGAAAAATGAGTGAAAACGAGTGAAGGAGCAGAGTGAAAGGAAGGAGACAGAGGTCCACTGGACCACCAGGGATGAGGCGCAGGGAAACCTGCGGGTGGAGGAGGGCCTCGATCACCAACACTCAAGAGTGCAGGGGCAGGGGCACCTCACTTAATGGTGGAGCTGCGAGGGTGGGAGAGCAATTTCACTGACAATGAGTCAGTGGTCTTGCTCGCCTGTCCCCGCAGTGGCCGCCATTAAGTAGGGGTCGGGGAGGGCTGGACAGCTGGGAGGCGGGAGCGGGGAGGGGAGCTGGATTGGGCCGGTTGCGCTGGGGGGGAGGGGCCGCGGGGGCAGCAGCGGCGGGGAAAGGTAAAGGGAGGAAATAAGGGATAAAGAAAAAAGGAAAATAAGCAGAAATAAGGCACAAAAGAGCAGAGATGCAGAAAAGTGCAGAAAGGTGAAAGATAAAAGAGGGTAGAAAAACGAGTGAAAGAGCAGAGCGAGAGAAAGGGAAAATGAGCAGAAATAAGGCACAAAAGAGCAGCGATGCAGAAAAGTGCAGAAAGGTGAAAGATAGGAATGGTAGAAAAACGAGTGAAAACGAGTGAAGGAGCAGAGTGAGAGGAAGGAGACAGAGGTCCACTGGACCACCAGGGATGAGGCGCAGGGAAACCTGCGGGTGGAGGAGGTCCTCGATCACCAACACTCAAGAGTGCAGGTGCAGGGGCACCTCACTTAATGGTGGAGCTGCGAGGGTGGGAGAGCAATTTCACTGACAATGAGTCAGTTGTCAGATAACGTATTCAAATCGACCCACAACACTTTTGAAATTTTGACAAATCTGTCAACCTGTACCACTGCACGGATTTGTCTCTCAGTTTTGGAAAGTTGTTCGTAAATGCTGCAAGATCACCTCTGCTACACGGGACATGGACATATACTCCTCACGCTATGTCTCTTAGTGGATATGCTGAAGCCTCTTCCACATCTTGTGTACCTGTCGATGACTTTTTATTTCCCACATCTACTTCTGATTGTTTCTTTTTCTTTTCTTGCTTCTTGGACCATTTAATTTCTAATCTCTCAAAATCACTCCACTTATGGTTGCACTTAACCAATTTAGTTATGTGTAAATGCATTCCTGAAGAACGCATTGGCTCAATTGCTCCATCAACTAATTGAACCCTGTAACTTCTTTGTAAAGGAAAACTTTTTGAAAGATCAACATCATACTTTCGGGCCAAGTTAGTTAATTTATCATGTATGATTGCTGCACGTCTTGTAATTTCTTGCTCAGGTAAGTTAATTCTTTCTCCTGATACTGGTTCAAATATTCAAGATCTAAACATCCTCTAATAATTTCTTCCAGTTCAACTTTTAATTTGGAAGCATACAATGGTCTGTCCTTGTCGGGCTCTGTGGTAACTTGCGTTCTGCACTTTCTGTCTTTCTAAGACCTGCTGCTTCCTCAAACCATGGTGGAAAAATTCCATCCTTAAATAAATTACTCTCTCCCTGTATTATTGGTGTTGTAAACACAATATTTCCCCCATCTCTCAATGACTGAATTGTTTGGGGGTGTTTCCAGGCAACAATTTGTGAATTTTTGGGATATTGGGATTAACCCTGTGATAGCTAATCCTCTTACAGCTCCTTGAACTTCTGGAGTTGGGACAATGTTTGTTGGTGCAGTCGCATGTGGGCAGTTACAATCGGGACAGTCACAAGTGGTCTAGGCACTGTCAGTACAGTTGCAATTTGTGGTATTTGTACCAGAACAGTCATAATTGAAGCAGTAACACCAGGTGTGATAACTGTTGGTGTCCGAACAGGTGGTGGGGCAATCTGGAATGTCTGCAATGGTCTCTTAATTTGTATTATACTTGGTTCAACAGGGGCAGTAGCAATTAAATCATTATTGGTACTAGTGGTGTGGTTCACATAAGGTGGGGGATGCGTGGCTAACATTTCTTCCAAAATTTCGTACCCTGAATCCCTATTTGTCTCATCCTCCATTTCCTTTTTCCCCTTATCTTTTTCTTGTATCTGAGTCTTTTTTGATTTCTCAGGTGTCTCAGTGGTAATGGTTGGATACAGTCTAGTTCCCTCAACTATAGCTTTCCTTCATCTCTGCTGTGCCGCATCCCATCAAGCATCCGCATAATTATGCATTGATCTTTTAGTCTTACTCTGGAATTTCTCCCTGTCTTTATCTTGTGCTACCTTCTCCCACATATTCGTAGCTTCGTATTGTGTGGGTCTAGGTGGTGGCTTCTCCTTCAATTTTTAAATAATTCTAGTCTCAAAGTACCATATTTTTGAAAATTCAATGGATCCATTTTTTCAGTAATCTTGCACTATTTGCGAAAACATAAACATGTATGTAATCCCAATTCAGTTGTCATATAATGTGCAGGTGATCCCTTGGGAGGCACCTCTTCACCTACCCGTATTGGAATTGTAACATCACCTCTCACAACACTCTATAATTCTTTAAGGCATTTCATGATTTTCACAAATGTCAACAATAATCAGTTCAAATAAATGCAATTCAATACAATGTTTTGATTCAGTTCCGTAAATGTCAAATCTTTTTCTCCAGTCCTGTCACAGTTTGTATTCTTGAAAACCTTTTGACCAATCTCAATGCAATAGACACACAACAATTGTCCTACCACAGCACAGCATTCTGTGTCGTCATCAACCAATCACAGCACAACAGTACAGTACACCAACCAACCTATCCCAGCGCAGCATGCTATGAAGTATGATCTCACTCCTTGCAGCAGTTCACCCTTCTTTAAAATTTCTCTCGTACACCCAATTCGCCAACTTTAAACAATAAAAATAAACAATCTTTGCCTGCTCTGCTAAAGAAAATCAAAAGCAGTTCATCAATCAGAGTATTAAGGTTTTTACACCTTACGACTTTCCTCACAAAAAGGTTTTACAATCACAAGTGAGATCTCGAACAGTGGAAAATCACTTTAATCAATGTAGTTTTCCCATTTGCACTGTTAGGTTCTACCAACATCAATCAATATTAGTACAATCACAACAGTTTATTAATGTCCCTACCTTAATTTGTGTAGTCTACGTTAGCTCACTATCTATACCACAAACCTTTGACAGACAAGAAAACCAAAAATTGTGTTTTACACTTTCAAATATCTATCAAGTGTCTTCTACACTTATCTCAATATCCCGGGATCTTCGGCTACTCCGAGGCTGATAACTCTTTAACTTCTTCATAATGAACAATAAACATATAAATTCATCAAAATGTTTAACTCCCGTACTCCAAATTACTTCTTAATAAACACAACAATAATTATAAATCATGACACACCCTATTAATACTCACACCTCCAAAACAGCAACCGCCTTTGAAAATCGCACCTTGTCATTCTTCAAGTTCTGGGCATTGGGCTTTGGGACTCAGGCATTACTCTAACTCCTGCATTTATTTTACAGCTCCTCTTCTCAAGATGTAAATGGTCACTCTGCTACCAGATTCTGCTGGAGGGGGAATCAATTTAAATAAAAAAAGTTTAACATCTCAATCTCACCCCAACCAGGTTGACCCCCGCTCTCTTGGTGTTTTCGATCACATCACAAAAGTCAGAATCCCAATACTATTTCTAAGTTCAGTCAATAATGAGAGTTTTGATTAGATTTAAGGGTTTTATTTTCATTAAAAGGTTTAGTGAGTTATTTTTCTTTTTATTTAATTAGTTTGAAAAGCATCAATCAGATTACAGAATTGGTAGTAAAAGTATGGTTGAAACAAGTCATATCAAATAAAGCAATATAACGCGTTCCATAAAGGAAAGAGTCCCTAGTCTAAAGAATGTGATGAAATGGGTGTCAGCTGCAACTCATAAAGGATTCAAGTTTGAGAGGCACGATTGATAGAGCATGAAGCTCAAAATTCGATCAATCTAAATCAGCTGAAATTCCCATAAAGAGATGGTCACAAAAAAGCAAAAATAATCCTGCAGTAGCACAGCAAACAGCAGTCAGGCCAGGTAGGGTGCCAAATCAGCATTCAGCCTTCAGCATAAAGGAGCTAGCATTCAGTTTCAGTGCGGGCAAATGGTATGGGTGAGAGCAGAGAGAAAAAAAGTGATAACCTACTCTAGGTACATGCACTAATATAAAAAGCCAAAAGAAATGTTGCAGTTTGTATTTCCTTTTCTTCTCTCCTCGTTCAATTGGCTTTTGATTCTTCTTGAGAACAGTCTAATCCCATTTTTTCCCACGTACACACAAAGGGTTTTACTAAGGCTTATCATGAAGTATGAAACATTTTTATTAAACTATGTCTATGTATGAGGTCTTTTGATTCTTAAATCTCCTTTCCTATGGGTATGAGCACATTCAAACCTTCTAATGAAATATATTGTATGTTAAGCTAATATTAGGCTGTGTGAAATTAAAAAATCAACTGAAACAAATATTTTTCGGCACCACATTTCTTCATTATGAATCAGAAAAGAAATAGGTTAAACTATCACATTTTCTATTCATTCATTGTATTTAGTGTGTGAAATAATATGAAGCCATTTTATTCAGTGATACAGAGTTTCTAGCAAAACGTTTCAAAACATTATTATTATTAATCAAGTACATTCTGCAACATGGTATGAAACTTGTTCTAAAGACATGTCAGGGTAAGGTCAACTTTTAAACATTTGTGCAAGTCTTAGCACATTTAACTTTCCTGCTGAGAAAATGAAGATTGCTTTAAACATTTTTAGACCTAGTACTAATTGGTATAGTTATGTATTGCATTTTGCACATTTTAATATCATGTTCGTTCAAAAACAAATTGCACGTTAACATTGCACATGTATCTGGCAGTTTGCCCTGATGCAGGAGACACATCTCACTGACTCCGAGGCGGCCAAGCTCCACAAGAAGTGTAGAGGCCAAGGGTTCACCGCATCATATTCCGCCTTTGCGAGGGGAGCATCTATATGGGTCAGACATGGGGTTCAGTTCCTGGCCCTGGAGAAGCATGCAGATGTGCACAGCAGGTACGTCATAATCCATGGCACACTTGATGGCACACACATAGTCATAGGCAGTATATATCCCCTGAATTACGATCAGGACAAATTCTTAACAAGTCTCAACACAGTACTGGCAGACTGGGTGGGAAACCCATAGGTGCTGGGAGGGGACTATAACGCAGTCCTGGATGTTCAGATGGATCGCTCTCACCCCCCTCTCCGGGAGCAGCCTCTATCAGGCAAACAGAGGCCCTGCGCGGGTGGGCAGCGGGCCGGTCGATGGGGGATGCTTTGCACCTCAAGAACCCAAACAGCCGGGAATACTCCTTCTACTCCCCGCCCCACCAGCTTCATACAAGGCTAGATAGAATATTCTGTTCCCTCTCCATAACAACCCAGGTGAACCACACCACATATCTGGGGAAGACCTTTTCTGACCATAACCCGCTGGAGGTCACGTTATAATAATAATAATACAGACACTTGTAAAGCACGACAGCTACCTCAAACAGAGGTGTCCCGGCGCTAAAGCGGACAGTAGTACAACGATGGACAGCTAAAAGTCATGCCCCGGGCCTTTAATCTGCCCTAAAGAGCCAGGTTGTAACCATTTTCCTGAAGAGGGTCTCTGTTTCTATGGTGCGGAAGTTACTAGGCAAGGAGTTCCACAGATTTGCTGCACCGAGCATAAAAGATCTGCCCCCCATTCGAGCCTTCTTGAAACGGGGAATGCAAAGTAAATTTTGTGAATTGGACCTCAAGGATCTGGACTGCTTATATCCACGTAGTCTGTGTTTTAGGTAGCTGGGACATTTACCATGCAATGGCTCGGAATGCCAGCGTCAAGGCCTTAAATTTGATTCTTTTGGCCACTGGGAGCCAATGAAGCGCTTTTAGATGCGGAGAGACATGCTCGCGAAAAGGCACTCGCCTAATCAGTCTCGCAGCCGCATTTTGCACCATCTGCAGGCGCTTATTCAGGTTCTTAGGCTGACCCAGGTAAAGGCCGTTTGCATAGTCCAGCCTAGATGTCACTAAGGCATGTACTATGCTTTTCCGGCGCTCCTCTGGCAGCAGATGCAGAAATTTCTTCAAATTTCTCAGTTTACAGAAGCAAGTAGCTGTCACCTGACGTATCTGCGCCGAAAATGAGAGGTCAGCCTCCCACTTCATGCCCAGGTTTTTTATACTGTCTGCAGGGGAGGGTGGGGGACCCATTTCTATATGCCACCAGAGATCCGGAGCTGGGGGTGGCTCTTTCCCGAAGAACAGCACCTCTGTCTTTCCTGCGTTGAGCTTAAGTTTGTTGTTGTTCATCCACAACGCAATGTCTTTCAAGCACCCCTTGAAACTCTCAAAGGCGACCTCAGTCTGCTCTTTAAAAGTGAAGACCAACTGGGTGTCATCCGCATAGGAGATCGCTTTTACCCCCCAGTTGGCTATCAGGGTGAACAATGGAGCCAGGTACAGATTAAACAAGAGAGGGCTCAGTGCTGACCCCTGGGGGACTCCACAACAGAGCTGTTTTGGCTTAGACAGAAATGGTTGGAGCGCAGCCTTCTGTGTGCAATTTTCCAGGTAGGATTTCAACCAGGCCAGAACCGTGCCTCCAATGCCCAATTCCTGCAGTCTCTCAGACAGAAAGGTGTGGTCGACGGTGTCAAATGCCGCCGACAGATCCAGGAGCACCAACATCGCGGATGCCCCTGAATCTGCCGCCTGTCTAACTAACTCAGCCACCTCCAGGAGGGCTGTCTCTGTACTAAATCCCGACCTAAAGCCAGATTGGGTATCGTGTAAAATGCCCTCCCTCTCGATAAGGCTGGACAGTTGCCACTGCACCAATTTTTCCAACATCTTTGCCGGTGCTGGCAGCAAAGAGATGGGCCTGTAATTGGTCAGATCCCCAGGATCCCCATTCGGTTTTTTCCTCAGCGGGAGGAGAGTAGCGTGTTTCCAGATATCTGGAAAAGGGCCGGACGTCAGGTAGGAGTTCCAGATGCGCGTCAGAGTGTGCGACAGGGAGTGAGCCATCACATTCCAAAGTTTAGGGGGGCAAGGATCATCAGGTGCCCCCGACTTACATCTCAAAATTTCTGCCAGGGCGTCCTGTTGGGAGATAGTGGTAAACTCCGTAAGAGACGGCTCGGTAGTTCTTGCTTCCCTATTGTCACATTTCTCCGTCTCCGACGGAACTGAGAATGATTTGTACACTTCCTGAATTTTATTATCGAAGAAGACGGAGATACTTTCGCACAGAGAGAGGGAAGGTTGCACAGTGGTCTCTACGGCTCTGGGTTTGAGGAAGGAGTTGACCACTTTGAACACCTCCTTAGTAGAGTTGTCAGCCTTGTAGATGCAGTCAGCCAGGTACTCCCTTCTAGCTACCCTTATCAGGCTGTGGAGTTCTTTCAGAGCATTTCTATAGATGGTCTTGGTGGACTCACAGTAGCCTGACCTCCACTGCCGTTCCAGTCATTTACAACTGCTCTTAGCGGACCTAAGTGCCTCCGTAAACCAGGGGGCAGAAGGGGAGAGCCTTGATGATCTGGCAGACTTGGCTGGAGCTGCGGATTCGACAGCTGTCGCAATCCACTGATTTAAAGCCAAGGAATCTTTGTTAGGGTCAGCTGAAAGTGCGGGTTGGCTGGCCTGTAGGATGGGGACCAACACCACCGATGTCAGGTTTTTCCAGCTTCGTTTAATATAAGTTTGGTTACCCCTGCTCTGACCGAGTCTACCGATCCTAAAACAAAATGGAATCAAACAATGGTCCGACCAGACAAGTTTGATAGGGGCCGCTGTGCTCAGAGAGGCCAGGTTGGAGAATATGAGATCCAAGGTATGGCCTGCCTTATGTGTAGGGGATATAAAATGTTGCGAGAGATTAGCCCCCCCCCAGGGACAACACAAGTTGAGCTGCCTGCGTGCAGGTAGCATCATTAACATGTAAATTAAAATCCCCTAGCGCGGTGAAATTTGCGTACATTAGTGATTTCTGGATAATGTAATTGCATAGCTCATGGATTATGTTAGGTGCACAATCCGGCGGCCTATAAATAAGAATGCCAGAGAAGGAGGTTGACGGATCAGTTTGCAAACAAAAGTTAAGCCCCTCAATCCCCTCCAGTTTAAGAGGTCCTGAGGCTGCTAAGACCCAGGAGTCTTTAAAAATAATGGCAACCCCTCCCCCTCTTTTCCCGCTCTCCCTATTAGCACAACACATTTTAAAGCCGCTGGGGACGGCCAAGGCTACTGCTGCAACTGAATCTGAGTTCAGCCATGTTTCAGTTAAAAACATGGCATCCCACTCATTGCTTGCTAGCAAGAGCCATATGTCCTCTGCATGATTAGGCAAAGATCTGCAATTTATCATGCAAGCCTTAATCCTGGCCAAATTGCCGCCTTGTCCTTGGATGTCTCCTACATCATCATGGGGAAGAATCCCTACACCTGTCCCTAATTGGAAGTAATGGCCACAGATGTATGAAGACGCCGTCTTCTGAGCCACTATGGCTTCGGCCATCACAAATTACTTCAATGTGAATGCCAATTCGGCGTCTTCACGCCTCATAGAATGGGATGCGTTCAAGACTCTAATTAGTGGTACTGCTATTAGCGCCACTGTGGGGGCCAGACAGGAGATTCACAAGCACCTTAAGACTGTAGAGGACACCCTGAATAAGCTTGAGCAGGATGCGGTCAGCGACCCCTATAAAAAGGAGGCGTTGCAAGAGGCACGCATACAGCACGCTGAATTGCTGGAGCACCTTTGTGTAATGGATTACCAATCCTATACCCAGCTCAAGCATGCAGAGGCAGATAAATCAGGAGTGCTCCTTGCACGGCTACTGCGAGATGCACCCCCTACCCCTATACACGAGATAGTCCTGTCAGATGGCACCACAGTGAACACGCAACAGGAAATAAATTCGGCCTTCTGTGAATACTACGAGGCACTATGCAGGGCCTCTAGGGATACAGCGTGGGAGCCCATGGAAGCTTTCCTGCACGATCTAAACTATCCCCAACTTTCACAGACAGACCAAAAAGACCTAATCGGCCCCATTACCAAAACTGAAATTAGGGAAGCCATCTGAGAACTCTAACGCAATAAGGCTCCAGGCCTCGATGGCCTGCCGACGGAATTCTACGACACCTTCTCGGACAAATGAATCCCCCCCCTGGAGTGGCTGTACCAAACGGCCCTGGATACTGGTAGCCCCCCCCCCCCACCACCATGCAGGCTTTGGTCACTTCCATTCCTAAACCGGGCAGGGACCCCTCGGACATGTCGAGCTACCGCCCACTATCGCTATTAGCTACAGAATATAAGATTCTAAGCAAAATCTTGGCCCGTCGGCTGCTTCCATACCTGCCACAACTTATCCACACTGACCAAAGCAGCTTCGTCCCAGCCCGTAGTACCTCCATGAACATTAGACGTCTCTATCATGTCATGGAGGCCACTCCTGGTGACTCTCTGGGTGCTGGGTGCATTGCCCTCGATTTGGGCCAACCTTTTGGCACCCTTAATTGGGAATATATGTTAAATGTTGATGGGCAAGTTTGGCGTCCCACGGGGGTGTGTGAAATGGGTCAAGCTGCTTTACACGGTCCCTACGGCACAAGCCTGATCTGGAGCCCATATCTCGCGGCCTTACCCGGTAGGCAGAGGCACACGGCAGGTTTGCCCTCTGTCACCCTTGCTGTTGCTGCTGGCGCTTGAACCCCTCGCTATTAGGCTCCAGAAGGAAGCAGAGAAAATTGGGATCTGGGTTGGCAACACAACACATGTACTGTCAGCATATGCTGACAATCTCATTCTATACACTTATGACCTGACGGGCGACCTAGAGCCCATCCCGCATATTTTCAAACCGTTCGAACGCATTTCGGGCCTAAGCATAAATGAGACGAAGTCTCATGCATTCTTTTTCCACCCAGGAGATCGCTCGGAGACCATTAGGTTTGGGCAGGTCTCTATCTCAGTCGCTCCAAGTACCTTCAAATATCTGAGTATCCAAATATATAGGACCCCACTGGTCTTATTAGAGGGCAACCTGATGAGGGCGGTTAAGGCGCTTCGCACCCAGATAGCCTTCTGGGTGTCGCTGCCTCTCTCGGTGATGGGCAGAATAGCCATCTCCAAGATGGTCGTGCTACCTCGCCTGCTGTACTTCTTCGCAAATCTACCAGTACAGATTCCTGCCTCCATTTTTAAAACATTGGACTCACTCCTATCGGATCTCATCTGGGGAACGGGCCGCAGAAGGGTGGGACTAGCCAAATTACAGCTGGGGACGGATAGAGGTGGCTGGGGGGTGCCAGATTTTTGCGCCTACTGCTTTGCAAGCCAACTGCAATGGATTTCGTACTGGCTAGCGGGGCGTAACCTGCACGAACTGGGCTACACAGCACAATCTCTGAACCGGGGTGCCCATCACACCTTACTACTACCACAGAGTAGGATTCCCCCTGGGTCCCCCTTGCTGCTGCGAATAGCTCTCACTTACTGGAAAAAGGCCTTACAATATACAAACCAGAAATTCCCCTACGCCCCTAATACTCCACTGCTTGGAATCCCCACACTCACTGGGCAGGTCACTAGGCGGAGTATACTTGGTTGGTCACGGGAGGGTGTCTCCACGGTGGGGGCGTTATTTGTGGATGGTGCGCTGATGGACCATGAGAACTTTGGTCGGGGGCAGGGAGCACCGCGCTCTCTCTTTATTCTACATGCAGCTATAGTCAGATATGTGAAGAAGCACTGGGCACCAGACGACGAGGAGCCCCCGACACACGAGCTGATACATGCTGTATACCTTATGGGTGAAGGACGCCACCTTATAAGATGGCTATATAGGGGCGCCCGCGCACACACAGAGACCTCCCTCACGACACTTAGAGAGAAGTGGGCCAGAGACCTGGGCAGGGATCTAACGGACAAGGACTGGGCCTCTCTCCTGGAATACCCTAAGAAGGTGTCCCATAATGCCAAATTCAAGTTAATACAATACATGATTCTCCACAGGGCCTATCTCACCCTGCACCGTCTAAACCGCATGTACCCCAATGCGCAAGTTTGCTGCCCAAGATGCCGGGCAGAGGACGCGGACATACTGCATATGTTGTGAATGTGTCCACTCCTCAGGGGGTACTGGTCGGAAATTGCACATGTAATAGGAAACATAACAGGAATCTCTAGCTGGGACACAGTGGAGTGTTGTATACTGGGGCTATACCATCGTCCTAAGTCACAGAAAGTACAGCTTAGATTCGCTGACCTAGCCTTACTTATAGCGAAGCGCTCCATTACTATGAGGTGGAAATCGGCCCTTCCCCCAACAGAACACACCTGGCATGGGGAAGCAGTCCGCTGGTGTGGGGCAGAAAGCGCAGTCATCAGGAGGGAGGAATATAGGGGACTGCGGAAAACACCGATCTCCATGGAATGGGATTTGATGCTGAAAGCACTCAAGGCAATTGAACCCCCTATACCACACCACACATAGGGCATACGCCCCTCCTCCAATGCGCGGCTGGGATTGGCTCCCCCGCCTCCGCCCGGCATGGGGACCGACGAGTTGGGCTTCACCCCTTTATTTGGGACTCCAACACAGTGAAGACAGGTGGACAAGGCTGAGTCCTGGGCCCGAATTAGCTTAGTCGGGGTTGAGCAAGACTAGAAGGAGGGGGGCGGGTTGTATGTGATTGTTTTGTGTTTAAATTGACCTTGATTGATAATTAGCCAGTAATAGAGTTACTGCAATATGCTGATACTAAACGTCAATACCCCACATGGGTTGGCACTTATCTTCCGAATGTAATCTGTATGCATAGCGATGCTCCTGTTCACTCGTTTCCTGTCGAGTTGCCTATGTATTGACTGTATCAATGCTCACGAGCGGGGTGACATTTCATAAAATCAATACAGTATGTTTTTAAAAAAAACATTGCACATGTATCTTTCAACTATATTATCACAGAGTGAGCTTTTGCTAGAAGAGGTGGGATGGGATTTGAAATGAAGTTTTATGGCTTCAGGTTTGTGATAATCCTTTTCAGCATGTCTGGGGTGATGGTCCAAAGGCACTCCACATGGCCACCTGATATTTTTGTGAAGCCTTGGTTCTCTGGGTCAGATGAAAGTCAGTGTTTTGTAATATTCTATCTAATGTTTATGATTTTGTAGGAGACGTGGGAAATCTTGATGGGACTGATGGAAATGGGACAGCCTTTGTATTTTCATCTCATGAAGGAGGCTTTATCACTATATGTGATCTGTATATAAGATTTCCTAGCATCTTGAGTTTCAGGAGAAGGGCAGAGGTAGGGCATTTTTCTTCATTTGTTTTCATGTACACTTACCTTTTTCCTCATCTTGTTCTCATCATCATAATGCCAGATTGATGTGAGCAGTACTTGGTGGGAGATACATTGTTAAAGTAGGCCTCAGTAAAACAAGGACTGCCCAAGAATACAAAGCACACACCTCACATGTCCCCATGCGGCCTGTGATCCGAATTTGCACATGTAAACAAGCAGGATGAAGTAGGACTATTTGTGTCTCCTTATAACCGAATGTGCTTCTTTGATGCTGTGTAATTCACTTTGGCCCGTACTCCGATCACCTACACTGAAATGTAAACTACCTGTGTCATATTCAATATTTCAGCTCTATGCTGGATAGTCAAATGTCTGGGACCATTGTAGTCAGAGGTTTAATTTTAGCTAGATCATTTTAGGATACTGAGAGTAATGATGTTCTATTGTGCTATCGAGGCACATCCAAATGTCGGCCTATGTGTAGGAAGGGAGAAATAACAGAAACACAACTCCCATACACATAATTGTGAGATTGTGCATTATTAACTGATGGGAGAGTAAGCTATAAACTTCCAAAAACCATTGATTTTAGGCAAATACCATTTAAATGTGAAAACAAACAGAGCCTACCCCTGGTAGCTAAGGCACAAAGCAACAGGTTTTCCTTGTGTGAAATGTGTGCAATATAGTTAAACAGCACCAAGATACCAATGAGTAAACGTTTCAAACCAATTAGCAAAGAGAATTTACCTATAATGGCTAAAACAAGATACAAATGCAAAAGAACTGATTAAGGTGATCAGGAGATATGAATTTTTAAAGAAAATACACAAAATCAGTAACTGTAAAACAGCACTGCCCCACACAGGCTCAGAGGACAGAGATACATCATTTACCCTACAGCTTCCCAGATGCCAGGACACAGCTAGTAATGAGAGCCTCAACCACTCTCTTCTGGCAGGATCCAGCACATATCCCACTTTCCCTTGATCTGTTAGCTTGTCTGTAAATATATCCCTTTTGTCCTTTCAGGTCTTTAGTCCGGGGGCAATCTGTGGTCCCAGGTGCCAGTGACCTGCTGGTTCTTCTGGAAATATGCTGCCTTATGTCCTTGGGAACATAAGAGACCAGCCATCTGGCCCTTGACAAGCATTTCTAGAGCTCAAGTAAAAGGGAATACAGCAGGCCAGGCCTTCCTCCTTTAAACAGGTATATGCAGATAGCAGGTTCTTCTCCAGGTCCACTGATATTTTTAGGTCTGTGGGGTGGGAGCTATTCTTACAGTAGCCACTTGCTGGACATGGATGATGAAAATTCACACTTTCCTCAGAAGATTTCCACACGTCGCTTACATTTTTATTTGTAGTAGACCAAGTACTTTTGCTGCATGCAATCCTGGAAAACCATATTGTGGGGACTTGCAAGATGGCATGACCACACGGCCACTGTGTGGAGCTTTACTAGTCCTCTCTATGCTTGGTCTAATGAAAAGAGAACATCTCTATCCTCCCAGCAAGAGACTCACTGTGAGAACTTGGGTTGTTCGTTAACTGGGGTGGAAAGCCTGGTCAAGTAGCAACCACAAACCTTGTCAGGGTGGGGCACAAGCCAACCGTAAATTGATCTAATCTCATCGGTCTGGTGGCTTGGCACCGAGCATTCCGGCTTAACTTAGAGGCAAAATGAACAGTATTTGGGAAACACTTCAAACAGTAATAAAGTGAAAACACCACACAAAAGTATCCCACACTAGATTAGACAAATAGAACGTCCTTCAATAAATAAAACAAGACCAAACAACAGAAATCCAGTCAGGAGAACCGGAGAAATGCAATTTTAATGATTTTAGTGAAAATAGCACCAAAAAGCACAAAGCGCCAATTGTGGATATCGGGTCGCACCAAACTGGGACAAAGTTACAAGTTCAGGCCAACCCCGAAATAGTGTGTGTCGGCTATAGAGACCCATTTATGTCCCTAAACAAAGTACCCTAAATGCTGGTTTGCAAAGCGTTGCGAGGAACATCGTTGAAGATTCGTCACAGAGCTGAAGCGATGCATCAGTTCTGAGATGCGGAAAGGCTGCGATGTGAAGGCCTGTGTCATTGTCGAGGATCCCATCAACGGGGGCTTGTAATACAAAGTCTGGTGTCGCAGATGCGGTGTGAAGTTGGGGCGATGTGTCGGTTCCCAAGAGCTGTGATGCGGTATCCTGCCTCGCCGTCGAGGCTGCCGTTGATGAGGGAGGCGAGGGCCTGCGCTGACAATGCGTCATGCAACAACAGTACGGATGGACTGCGATGCAGGTCTTTGCAAAGTGTCTAATCCATACAGAAACAGCGATGTGTTAGTTCTGCTCAGGTTTGCACCGTGCAGCAGAGGAGATGCATCTGTTAGGCTAGATCTACAGTGGCTAGCAGAGCACCTTAAGCCTACTTCCAAGGGTCCACGGGTCCAAAGGTCCACTTGGCAGTGTAGACTCACATGTGGCAGAGTCCAGGTGCAGGTACAAGGTTGCTGTTGTGTCCCTGAGGCTTCAGATCAGGAGGCCAGCCAACTAGCCCTTGGATTCCTTCTGGGTTCTGGGTTCTGGGTTCTGGGTTCTGGAGCTGCAGGTCCAGTCTTTCTAACACAGCAAGGAGGGCAGCAGGTCAGCACAGCAGGGTAGCAGGCCTTCAGAGCAGCAGTCTATCAGAGTGGCAGTCCTTTTAGCAGCACATCAGTACTTCTTCCTGGCAGAGTATCCACAGGTCCAGAAGTGCACTGAAAAGTTGGCATCAGTATCTCATCCAGTTGTGCCTTCAAAGTGGGGAGAAGCTTCTAGAGTCATGCCTTCAAAGTGCAAAGGTGCCCTGCCTTCCTGATCCTGGCTCCAGACTAACTACAGGGGGTGTGCAGCTCTTTATGTGGAGAAAGGACATAGCCTATTCAAGTATAAGTGGGACTGGGCCCAGCTCCTCCCTCCCATCCAGCCATCTAGTCACACCTAAGCTCCCCATTATGTGCGGCTGTCTAGGAAGAATAAACAAAGCCCAACTACACCCAGTCATGTGTCCCAGAGACAGGATGCAGGCACCATATGGCTAAGACAAGAAAACGCAAACTTTCTAAAAGCGGCATTTTCAAAATTGTAATTTAAAATCTGACTTCACCATAAGTTAGGATTTCCAATTCCAGAGACACCAAACATGAACTGGTACTGGAACTTTCCCATTTGGAAATTACACTTATAAAATGTAATAAGATAACTCCAATGTTATCATATGGTAGAGATAGTCCTTGCAGTAGTGAAAAATGAATTTAAGAGTTTTTTACTATCAGGACATGTAAAACTTAAAAGTACATGTCTTACTTTTTAAATACATTGAACCTTGCCCTATGGGCCGTCCAGGGCCTACCCTAGGGGTGACTTATATATATCTTAAAAAGGAAGGTTTAGGCCTGGCAAAAGGTTTAATTTGCCAGGTCGAAATGGCAGTTTGAAAATGCACACACACAGGCTGCAATGGCTGGCCTGAGACATGTTTAAAGAGCTACTTAAGAGGGTAGCACAATCAGTGCTGCAGGCCCACTAGTAGCATTTAATGTACAGGCCATGGGCACAGGTAGTGCCACTTTACTAGGGACTTAAAAGTAGATCAAGTATGGTAATTGGGTATAAGTCAATCTAACATGTCTTAAGGAGAGAGCACAAGCACTTTAGAACTGGTTTGCAGTGGTAAAGTGTGCAGAGTCCTAAGGTCACCAAAAACAGGAGGTCTGAAGGCAGAAACCATACCAAGGATTTCAGGTCTAACTCAAACTGGTTCTTGGCCCAGGTCACTTTCTGCAGGGACTGGAGTGTATGTGGCAAGCCTGCTTCAAAGTCGAGGTCACACCT